>JAUZST010004054.1:0-16611 GCA_034779995.1 Parotocinclus haroldoi
CTAAGATATATATATATATATATATATATATATATATATATCAATAATATATCATGGGGAGGTGTCATTCTAATTATGGTGGAAAAAGTAATGAACCAGACAGGCCATTGCCACACTGAACTTCCCGCTCAGTAACTGATGATACTGATTATCTAAATCAACAGAGTTAACACTTTAGTGCAGCTTTGACTGGTGGGTACCCTTTATCTTCTACAAACTTTTTTTTCTGTTAACTTATAGACATTATTAATTCAGACCCAAGCTGTCAGTCATCGCAGTTAGTGACAGCCTGGCCTACGTGTTTCTATAATTACACTGATACGAGTGAGGAGGAGGCTCTGATCTCTGAGAGGGTGAGAACTCTACACTCCACTACTCATGCTAACAGTTATGTTAAAACTAATAACACCTTAACTTCACTGCACAGCAATAGAGACATTGCTGCCGGTAGTCATTATACAGGGTGTCCAGGAGGTCTGGCAAAACAAAAGGTTTTATTTACAGAACTTTATGCTTAACACTATTCTCACCACACAAATGGAGCCATTTCACCTAGTCAAGAAACATGTGGGTAATGAAAAGAGTATTCATTTCTCAATAACACATTTTCTCTTCTAGCACTTGCCCTTTCAGCACCATTAACTAATGTCCATTGTTTGTATCTTGTTTCCTTAATATTTGCAACACATTTGTCAACACGGCTGTGTTCCCAAATGCAGTGTCATACATTTAGCAGTATGTGAAATACTAAATATACCCTAATTTACCCGGGATACAGTACATGGGGCATGATCAGTGCAGAGGAAAAGCAATATATCTCATTAAAAAATAATGACACATTTTAAGCATTTAGCAGACGCCCTTATCCGGAGTGACTTACAGTTCATACAGTCTTACAATCCAAGCAATTGTGGGTTAAGGGTCTTGCTTAAGGGCCCAACTGTGGCAGAGGCGGGATTTGAACCCTGGACCTTCTGGCCCATAGTCCAGCACCTTAACCACTAGACTGTAAAACATTACCACTGCATACCAAAAAGATGAAGCAATGCTGACTGTCATGGCCACTGTGACATCACAAGATGATCTTTTGAATACTGCACTGGGATATCATAGATTTGTTTATTTACACAAACGTGTGGGGTCCATGTCAGCTTTGATGGGGGAACATACAGAATACTAATCAATTTTAAAATGCATGCATTTTGTTTACTTTTTACTCAAACTGAATCTATGCCGAATATATGATGTTTATTCAGAATTTAAAAATGCTTGCTAAAGAAGGAAGATGAACATTGGTGGCATTGTCACTAGTGCTCTCACCTTGTTAGGATACATGGCATCATGGATACCATGGAATACCTTAATCTTGATCTTTATCCCTCACATAAGGGCAGTGGTCTAAAGCATTAATCCTTTCTTTCTGCTGCTGAAACTCTGCTTTGCAGTTGCTGATAGTGCAGCTATTGTAGGCCGACAGCATGTTTTGTTTTCTCATTATTCCGGATCTGTTCCATCGCTCAAATCGGGAGATGATGGCACAAATGGGGCGACAGAGCTCAATTATCTGTGGAGCTGCTGACATGCACCCATGACACAGGCTGTCATAAAGTCCTGTCTTACACAGATCATCTGATCGCTGAAGAAACAGCTTTCACCCACCCTGTCGGGAGACTCAAATGGCTTTGTTCTGGGCTAGAAAACTGAAGTCATAAACAAAACAAACTCACTGACTGACAGGCCAGATTGTTATATAAAACTGTATGTAGTCAAAATTACAGGCAGCCCTAGAAATCGCGAATAAAAGTGGTTATAAAAATGGGTTTCTTCTCACACTGAAACTGAGTGATGACTGACTGAAGCGTGTTCCCTCCAAGTTTATGCTGTATTTTAGTTATTTGTATTTAAAAACTTATATATAAACTTATATGAGATGAAATAGCCATTGGTATTGACTTTCATAAATCGGGCAAAAGCTAAAAGAAACACAATCGAATCTCATAATCAAATTTATAGTGTATTCAGTTGAATCATTTTCAACCTATAGGCAAGATATTTAATGTTCAAACGGATCAACTTTATTGTTTTTGACAAAATTCACTCATTTGGAATTTGATGCCTGCAACACATTCCAAAAAAAACAGTTGGAACAGGGGCATGTTTACCTCTGTGTTACATCACCTTTCCTTTTAGCAACACTTAATAAGCGTTTGGGAACTGAGGACACTAATTGTTGAAGCTTTGTAATTATTTTGTTGAATTCTTTCCCATTCTTGCTTGATGTACGACTTCAGTTGCTCAACAGTCCGGGGTTTCTGTTGTTGTATTTTGTATTTCGTAATGCGCCACACATTTTCAATAAGAGACAGCTCTGGACTGCAGCCAGGCCAGTCTAGTACCCGCACTCTTCTATTATGAAAGCCACACTGTTGTAACACGTCCAGAATGTAGCTTGGAATTGTCTTGCTGAAATAAACAGGGACGTCCCTGAAAAAGACGCTGCTTGAATAGTAGCATATGTTGCTCTGAAAACTGTATGTACCTTTAGTGATGCCCCAGTGAAAGTAGTTAGTTAATTAGTTCACCTAAGAATGCCCAAGCATTAAACTTAAATCTGCCCACATGCATTTAAATTTGAAGCTGTTGATCCTATAGTTATGTGAAAGATAAACACCGGTGCCACTTTGGATGGAAATAAAATCACCTAGCAATACCTGTAAAATAACCGATTAAATTGTGTATGGTTATTTAAAACACAGTGGCCTGCAGAGGGCAGACATGTATGATTGTTTTGGATTTGAGAGAATGTAATTCTCCAAAATTCTCCGGTTAATTGTATGTGTGACTCGAGATTGAGGAACTGGACAAACAAAACTGCCGGAAATAAGTAAAAAGAGCAGGCTAACGTTGAAAAAGTTGTTACCTACTACAGTGGTGCTCAAAAGTTTTTTGGAAGTTAAAATCTCCTGCATTTCTTTAAAAATAGGACCTAAACCATCAGAGTTGTATTTTTTGTTAAAGATATTGCATACCTGTGAGTTGCAGTGGAGGATTAACTCTCTCACTTCAGGTCCTTCATCAGCATTTCTGTTGGTGTTTCTGCTATTGAAAAACATTCCCTTTATTGGTCTTTAACCATTCCTAGAAAGACTTAGGTGTTTAGGGTTGTTGTCTTGCAGCAAGATCCATATTCTCTATTGAAATTCGGGTAGGAAAAAATGTCATACACACATACAAAACTTTATAGTTTGGCCTGATCCATGAACAGGACGTTTGCCAATAGCCTTTTGGCTTGTCCATGTGATCTTCGCTGCAAACAGACTCATTATTATTAAGATTAGTTAAGGCAAAAGAGGAATGTAGTTGCAGTGGCAAAAAATTCCAGTCTACAGGAAATTCCCATCAGAAGGTGTGACTGTAATAAACGCTATTAGGTACGCTTCAGTCACAGGTGACTTATTCATTGTCCAGAAAATGAGTATATGTCTTTTTTTTTAATTATTTAAAAGATTTTACACAACATACAGCACAGTAATGCAGGGTATTTATTTGTATAGCTGAAACCTAAAAGAAATATGACTAAAACTGAATTGATATATTTTAATAAATCTATATTAACAACCAAAAATACATTTAAATATTATAAGAACAAACGAACCTTAACATTAAACTGAAATTGGTATTTATCTATAACAAACTGAAAAACTAAAAACTCCTCTCTGTCTCCTGCTGGTTTCTTTATAATCTGCAATATAAATGCATCACAAAGATTTCAGGTTTAGATCACATTATCAAACACAGCTATGGACTTCTACATGGATTAATATAAATGAATCATAAACATGGTATTTTTTTCTGTGTAACACTGTTTACTGGAAAAAAAATTAACATACAATTAATGAAACAATGTTCTATTTCCTTGGAGAGTCACTTCTTTTCATTTCCTTTGGCCAAAGAAGTTACAGTCTAATCTACAAACTATTCTGGTCAATTATATTTAAAGATGTAAACTTTATTATTATTATTCTTATTATTATAGCTATAAGCATACGTTTTGTTTCTTTTTTACCTGCAGGGTGCCAAGCTCCCCATGTCAATCATCATTGTTGGAGTGGGTCAGGCAGAGTTTGATGGTAAGTACTAGCAATTTTTAGCACTTGGTACAACTTGTTACCAGTGATGTGCACTTTTTTTTTTTAGCTCATTAGCCTCCCCCCCCCCCAATCCACCACTACCACTACCACCTCCACCCCTTAATAACACACACATCCAAAAAAAACAACACTGCTGAGCTTTAATGAGTAGAAAAATCAATAACTCCGTAATTGAATTGAAAAAATAGAAAGAAAAAAAAACAGACAGGTACGCTCTGCTACATCTTTGTAATTAGCAGTCAAAATGCTCCAGGGCAATTACCGATGTAAAGCATAACCACAAAACAGAAAAGAGCTGGTGTGACAGAGACAGTATGGAAAACGTGGGGAAGAAAACTCATAAAACCTCTTGAGTTTTGACTTTTATAGGAGGATATATATTTCTCCCTCTACGGTGCATAGTATCTTCAAACAATTAGTTATTATTAATAAGCAATCTGGAAAATGTCAGTGTGTAAAAGGCAAGAGTGCAAGCCTAAACTGAACATCCATCAGGAGCTCTGCATTGAGAACTGTCCTTTATCCATCAGTTATAGCTATGAGGCAAGGAATTGCCTTCTGATCTTTTATTGGCTCTGGGTTGTTTGTGCTACAGCAAGAATTCCAGCTTAGTCTTATTTTTAGTCTTACCACAGATGGGATGAGCCCTTGCTGAGAATATGTGGAGAATAACTGATCCGACAATTATCATAATACAGTCTGAGCTTTATTATGGAGGTCAATTAGCTTGGGTAGAAGTGCTGGAGCAATAAGCAGTAATCAAAGCAGTAATGGGTCTCAAGTTACCAACCATTATATAGGTAATTACCTATAAAGATTCCAGCCTGGCTCTGCTCCAATCTGATTACAAGTTTAAACGGTTATGGTTTTTAAGTTACTTTTAAATGCATTATGAAATTTCTTAGAGCATCACTAATATTAAAATCTCCCATAATTACCCTCAGATGGCTCGTTATAAAAATCCGGGAATAAATTAAACATCAGAACCCAAAAGACACAAGAGCTAAATTTGTCAGTTATATATGAGTTATTCCAAGTCATTTGGTGAATAAAAAGCTAAGTGTGACCTTTCAGCTTGCTACAGTAGTAAGCTATTCCAATGCAAAATGCAGATTATTAAATGCAGGTAAGAGACCCAGAACCCTGCGTTGTGTGGTCACTCTTTTCTAGAGCTAACAAACAGGTGTATGTCAAATTATATACACATTCATTGTTAGGAATAAAGTACATTAAAAACACGGTATAGAACTCAAAATGATCCTAGGCATGTTCTTGGTTGCTACAGGACATATATATCACAGAGAGTAATCAAATCTGAATGAAAAGAAGAAATCTGACCAATCTGATTTATGAGCTTCTCTACGAGGGATTGTCCATAGCAATCTGGACCCTTTGGGACATTCAAGAATGTGCTATATATTCGCTTTTCATAAATAAAAATCATTGCCTATGCGCATGCTAATTTATATAGGTAACATGCAAGGAAAATTTAGCAATGTCAGCCAAATCTATCTATCTAACAAGTAGCAAAGGATAGATTTATCTTCAAATAAGCCAAACGGACAGGTGATTTTGGTGTTCGTTTTAACTTAATGTTAAACTAAACGATATAAGAAATGTGTGATTATAACTTTGCTGGATTGTTTTCTAAATATTCTGTAACTCTCCTGGGGGGCGGTCGGTCGGAATACATGAAAAAAAAAAACACACCCCCGCCATAACCTGGTTCCACTCTGAGAAGGCTTTCGTCTTGATTTTGGACTGTGTAGTTTCTACCCACTCATCCAGATGTGGATTTGTGAGGACTCTGATCACAATATCTGAGTTCTAGAGCACTGGGGTTGAGGTCAGGGCTCTGCACAGACCAATCGAGTTCATCCACACCAAACTGAACCAACCACGCCTTTATGTACCTTGCTTTGTGCATGAGTCATGCTGGAACAGAAAACGGTTTCAAACTGTTCCCACAAAGTCGGAATCGTAAGATTGTCGAAAAATGTCTTGGTATGCTAAAGCATCGAGAAATCCCCTCACTTAAAAGAAGTGCAACCCTGCAAAACAGCCGCATAGCCTCATCCCTCCTCTAACAAGTGGCACAATACAGTCAGGCATTCGCCAAACCCAGACTCATCAGTCAGACTGCCAGTATGATTCATCACTCCACAGAACATGTTTGTACCAGAGTCCAGTGGCAATATACTTTACACATTTACTTTTAAAGTATTTAGCAGACGCACTTATCCGCACGTGACTTACAAAAGTGCTTTAAGACATCAGTAACGTAATCCATTCTTAATTATAAGGAATCTAAACAAGAATACACTTATGAAACTGTAAAAGTAGTGTGTTTTCTTTTGTTTTTTTAAGAGATAGAATGACAAGGGTGGGGGTTAAAGTTGAGGTAGGTGCGGATCCACTCCAGCTGTTGCTTGGCAATATGTTTGGCAATGTAAGGCTTGCATGCATCTGCTTGGTCATGGAGAAACATTTCATGAATCTCCTTGTGCATAGTTCTTGTTTTAATGTTAATGCCAGAGGACGTTTGGAGCTCAGTTATTGAGTCAGCAGAATGTTGGCGACAGATTCAGTTCAGGCACAGATTATCAAGTGTTTTTGGACTAAACCTTCTCAATGTCTCCTGTCACAGCTATGGTGGAATTGGACGGTGATGACATAAGGATTTCTTCACGGGGAAAACTAGCAGAGCGAGACATCGTCCAGGTGACAAGGACCAGAAAATTCAACACATTTATACATTTTTAAGTGACTAATTGCTGTATATGTATGGTCCTCTATGAACTTTTAGGAAAGAATGAAATGTGTGCCCTTCTCAAATCTGCGTTAAAAAAGCATTACTTCATTACTACAGATTAATTATTGATCTAACCAGTTTTTCGAGTTGATCCTGAGCTTATTGTCGGTAACTGTTGTGTGAAGCATAACACATTTTATAATAAGGCAATTATTCATGGAGCTCCTCAGCGGATATCTGAATTTCCCAAAGGCACTTCTTTTCTTGCATAGAGGTCATTAGTACTGATACAGTCTAAGCAGGCAAGATTAGTCATCTATTTAATTTAATTAGCATCTTAAGTCTAATTAAAATCAGTCTGACTGCAATGTGATCTAGATTTAATATCAGAGAACAAATGAGTGCATGGAGTCATCAAATAAATGAAAGGAATAAACACCTCTTGTTGCAGTTTGTTCCATTCCGGGACTACATGGACCGGACGGGAAACCACGTGTTAAGTATGGCGCGGCTGGCCAAAGACGTTCTGGCAGAAATCCCTGATCAGTTTATCTCCTACATGAAGAGTCGAGGCATCAAGCCCAACCCGGCACCGCCTCCTTACACACCCTTAGGACATACTCACCACACTCAAATCTGAAGTCACCCATCCCTGAAGCCCAACTGGAGACGGCACCGGCCTCCCTAAAAATTATGGGATCGGGTCTGATGGAATGTCAGACCTTTCTTCCTTTATTTACAGACTCTCCCGGACCTTCTGAGATGCCGTGGCATTTCTGTTTGTGCTTTTATTTCTTGTCTGGATAATGGCATGATCCAAGAAATAGACTTGTTTTTTGTCAAAAAAAAAAGAAAAAAGTAAAAATCTTGGCCTGTGACTGTTTCTCTTTTTGTAATTGAGTAGGGAGGAGAAGGCTGATGTCTGTGGATTCAGCTCATGCTTTTCTGTGGTCGTTTCAGAGTACCAGGGCAAGTCCTTGCTCCACGTTGGTGTATTAGAGCATATGTACATTCAGGTGAAGTTTTCAGATACCTTTCTCAGTACCGTATTGAAACTCATTTTTTTCTGTTTTATTCGCTTTTTTCTGTATTATCATTTGTGTTTTGCATTTATTCTGCATTGATTTCGACTCTGCGTTGATCTTTTGTTCCTTCTTGGTAGATCTTGGGTCTTCTGGGCTATATATATATATATATTAATATTAATATTCTTGAGAGCATGCTGGAAAGAGTCATGGTACATGGGGAGTTTTTCTCCATACATACATATTTCCAAGGGCAACAAAATGTCATGGAAAACAGGTCACATTAATTCATGTCTTGTTGCAAAATGGGTATAGTGAAGTTAAAACTAGTGTTTCATGCTTTTTCAAATTCAGGCATGTTACAGAATTTCAGCTTTTAAATTATGGGGCTCCTAACTATGTCAGTATACTGCAGTTTACCTTTCCTAAATTAATTTAGTAAGCAAGAGCCCGAGAACAAAATTCATCCAGAACCTGTTAGAATCTGTAGGTCAAATCAACAGAACATAGGGTTTTTTGTTTGGTTTGAAGAAGAAGTGAAGAGTGAGTTTTTTGGTGCCACTTAAAGGCAGAAAGAACATATAGCGGAAGTTCATTCCACCATCTGGGTGGTAAGATGGAGAAGAGTAGGGCTTTTACTCTAATGCAGGCAACTACAGGGAGTCACTGACGTGAACAGACTGACGTTCATTGCTTTCTTAGATGGTGTCATAGAGGAGCTAAACTTGGAGATAGATCAATATATCAAGATATTGATATTGCTGTGGTTTATCTTCAGATTATGAGCTGACATCCATGATGAGATTTCTCCAGACATGCTGAGATTAAACATGGAGACCCGCATATTAGAGGGAAAGAAATCTGTTTGTCATCAGCACAACAGGAGCAGTCATGACAAGTTATGACTTCACCAAGAGAATGGGTGTAGAGAGAGAAAGGAAAGGTTCCAGATCTTAGCCTTGTGGAACTCCGGTTGTAAGAGCATGCGATGCAGATACAGAACCTCTACACGATAAGACCGTCCCTCTGGGTATGAAGCAAGTAGGTTGCTGAGCCTGTGATTCAAAAACTGGATAGGAAGGCCGAAGCCTGAAGTGTCTCAGAAGTGCCTGGTGTGGTTGACATCATGTAATGAGATCTGTATAGGAAAGGTTTTGCTGTGTCTATACTCCCATATGCACTATTTAGCAGACGCCCTTATGCAGAGAGAATTACACCTGATACAGTCTTACCAGATACAATTCAAGCAGTTGGGTTAGGCACTTGCTCAAGGGCCTAAGAGTGGCAAAGACTTGAAGTCCTTCTGGTTAATAGCCAAATACTGTTGTCTAATAGTCCATGGTCCCTGGTTTAACTAGGGAAGAAACTTATACGGGTGCCCTTGTGCCTACTGGACACTTCACGTATATAACTGGCTGCATCTCATGGACAGAAGTTTGGCTCTTGACAGGGAAAGCCAACAGGGAAATGGGAATGTCCATAATCCAAACATTAAAGATGGAAAAAGATGAATTAACCACACTGAATCAGACTTTAAGAACTGCTCCCTTTAAATGTCAACAATGCAAGCCGACCGTGCTCAATTTTGAAAAATGAAAGTAATTTGACTCTGCTGACAAAAGCCCACTTGTTTGAAAACGCCACTGATGAGTGAAAATATATTTTTTTTTTTGCATATTAAAACTCAGTAGATTTGCTTTTCCATTCTGGCCCTCATTCGGCACTTGCATGTCTAACGGCAAACAGTGCCTCCTGTTCCTGTGTCCTTCAAGAATGACTCATGAGGATGAGTATGAATGCTCTTACTTATAATTCATCTGGTCAAAAAAGCTTAGAGGTTTGTTGGTTATTACTGGGAGATTAGTAGACATCACTGGCTGTTAAGTTTATAACCAATTGTAGAAAACGCACTAGATTAAGCATGATTGTTTTTCATTCATTAAAAATTCGTAAGTGAGTCATTCTTTATCGATTTTTTTTTCTTCCAACCCCAAGAATTCACTATAGGGCTGGTCACTGTGGCTTTAAATTGGAATGACCTCTTTGTCTGGCAGTTTCTCCCTCAGATATGGCAAATGTGTCTGATTGACAGCCAGGGGGTACAGCCAGGACCTGGACCCAGAACACTGCATGGGTGCATTGTCAGTCCACCATGTAATCGCATGCTTTAAACCCGGCCAAGGTCGCGGTGGCTCCAATTCCTATAACTGGAGACCACAGACTGCAGGCTCAAGCTAGCTCTGAAATAGCTCTGAAAAGATGATCACTGATGCACCAGCCTCCTCTCCCTCAGGCACAGCCAGTCATGTCTGCATGCGACAGCCAACCCAACTAGAAAGAATCAATGGAATCCATACGATGTCCCTGCAGTGGTGGCTTATTAGATTGCTGTGTCAACAAGTAAACAAGTGCCTTTGCCTTAAATTTGAACACATTTAAAACTTTTGGGACATCTAAATATGACACTCATAGAATTAGGCAGTCATTTGAAGAAAGATGCACTTTGCTGCTATAACAGCTTCCACTCTTCTGCCCAGGCCTTCCACTAAATTTGAAAACATGACTGTGGGAAGTCGCATCCATTCAGCAACAAGAGAATTAGTGAGGATGGCCAATACTCTAGTGTATTAAAGCCATGGCTTGCAGTCGTTTACCCAATTCCTGATAATCTTTTGAGTGTTCCTCTCAGGGCTCTGTGCAGGCGTGTCAAGTTCATCCAGTCCAACATCACAAACCATTTGTTAATGCATCTCGTATTGTACACTGGAGGCAGTATCATGCTGGACAGAATATGGTATTCCCAAGGTGCCGCACTAATGGAGGAATAACCTTATCTAAAAGGTTGTTGTAGTATTAGGAAATCCCAGTGGAAACCAAAACCTAGCAACCTTTCCACCTACTGGCTGCCACATGGCAAAGTGTGATTCCCTACGAGAAATGAGTCATATTTTGTGCTACACAACGTTGATCAAATGTATCTCAAATATTTATCTAAGGCTCGTGTGTGGCTGTTCAACCATGGAAACCCAGGTTAGCACTCGTACTGCTTTCAAAAGCACTTTTGTAACCACTTATGTAGTCAGTGTTACATGAGTGGCAGTGTCTAAGGTGCTGAATATACTAAATATACATTTAGATTCCAAAATAACAACAGTTATTTATGAGCCAGTCATTGTTTACTCATCCCGTGGTCACAGTTTGCACACACACAGGTTTAGCAGGGAGCAGTTTATCAGTCAGAACGCACTTCCTATTGGCACAATGTGTTTTTTTCTTTGAGAAACTTTGATCTTTGAACCTCACTGCTTTTGTCACTTTGTACCAGTACTTGCGCTAATTATGCGCCGCTCATAAAAACTAGGGGATGTTTTATTGGGGGATATTTCATTTTGTTTCTATTTACGTAACATATTTAATGTAGCAGAAGTGCATTTACAGTACATAATATGGCATACATACAGTAAACCAAAATCAACTAGAGTAGTATGTAATGAAGCTAAAATGATTTGTTACCAATAGTACCCATATCCCTGCCAAAATGAAATGGCCAATACTAAAGTAGTTTGGGATGAGAAGTACCGGTACCAGGATTCCTACCAGAATTAGGGATAGTAGAGCGATTTTTTTTCTAGGACATGACTGAAATTGATTTTTCCACTCTGTACCCAGATCTACTCGATTTAAAACATTAACTGTGCAATGTTTTGTTTATCCGATCTCGAACTTCAGTTCTCTTTCACTGAATGCAGTGTCAACAAAGAATGTTCCCTCGTCCCATGTTTTCCTCATCTCTTGTTATATCACTGAGCCACTTGAGCACTGAGATAAGGGCCTTTTTAGCCATTTTTTCGTTGTTACGATTTTTTTCGTTGTTAAAACTAGGAAATTGTCAATTTCACACCAATAGAACAGACTCTTTAAAAAATGTGGGGCACCTGACTGGCACAGGTTTATTTGTATGTTGACAAAATAAATGGTGCTCGACAGTGAAAGCTGAGATTTGGAGCATGATAGAATCACAACAAATTGCACTACTGTGTGTCTCTGGTCCCGAAGATCTTATGGTGCAATTAAGAAGAAGATCGTAAAGCCTTGGGTAAGGTTTTTGAGCAAAACAGTGACCTCCCCAGATCTTTTCCATTTTTGCACCATGACATTGCGAGCACTTTTTAAGGGTTGTTTTCGCCACACCAAACACGATAACACTCCTTTCTTCACATAGCAAAACACAGTAAACTCCAGCAACTGACAATCCAATGCTACAGTAGGTGCACTACCAATTTCTTTTCAAAATTAATAAAATGTTTTTGGTGGATGGCAATCATTTTTGCCCTGGGGACTTAATGGTTTACATCATAACACTAGAGTGTTATTCTAAGAAGTCATTTTTATCTCAGGCAGTGCTTTGTTTCAACTTTCAGCAGAACAGTACAGACCAGCAGCTCAAAGTGTCTCTGTCCTAAATGGAACCTTTTGCTAACAGGTCGGTTCAGATGGCATTTTTGTTAGCTGGTGTTATTGCTAAAGCTATCTTTTCAAATACAACCAATGACAATCCACAAATAATCACATCTTTTTTATGTGAAACTATTCCATCTAAATAGGGTTTAACATGGAAGCTCTCAGAAGTTTTGAACTCGCCACTTTCCACTAGAAATGAGTAAGCCAGGCACATCTCACTTCCTCTCTTTCTTTCTTTCTTTCTTTCGTTCTTGCTTTCTTTCTTTTTTTTTTCCTTTAAATTTACATCTTCATGTTACGACTCTGTATTTTGTGAGCATTCGAATTTGGTTCAACACGATTAAGGAAGCACTTTAACAGAAAGATGTCATTCCTTAGAAACTGTCGATTTGTACACAATCGTTTTTCATTGCAGTTCATATTGTTTGCCTGATTATCTTTGTTTGCAACCCAAACGCCTAGTCTCGGCAATCACGCCAATTCCTACGTCAGGAGGACCTAATACATATTGAACATTTAGTGCCATGCCTGTAACATACTGTAGAGATTTGTCAATTTCAACCAACTACTTGTGCATGTAAGTGCCAAATATAGCAACAGATTTAGTAATCTGCTTTTATTTCTAGCTGTAACTGTACTTACGTTGGGAATTCTGTGCTAAGTATTCGGTTTGAGAACTTGCAGCCATGCAGCATGTCACAGATTGGTTTTGCTAGCTATATGTGTTCTAAAATGATTTGTTGCCTTGTTCATTTTTAGTTTTTAATCCTTGTTTTCATCGGCATGTTTGTTTTTTCCACTCAGATGAACTATATTGTACATGTTTGTTGTCATAACGGTGGGTTGTGAAATGCTTTGTATTGGATTGCCTTAAATGAAAATGAATAAAATACAAATTCTTTTACAAATTCTTGTTTCAAATGACCTCTTAACATTTTATTGGCTTTAATGATATCAGTTTAAACATAGTAGACATATGTTACATTACTAAGCACAGTAGAACCCAATTACACACAAGGTCATATTATGTATCTTCTTAAAATGTCTGTATATATGTCTGATGTACATATTAAGCAAATCCCTACAAGGTTTATTAAATTTTACCTATTTAACATCACTATCGGCATCAATGTGACACACACAAGTTATATCCGTACATAAGATACATAAGTTAATCTCGAATATTCATATATACACACACACACACAAGTCAATGCCAAATTAGAGTAACTGATTAACACGTCTTTGGACTGTGGGATGAAACTGGAGTACCAGGAGTAAACCGCCAGACACGAGGAGGACATGCAGACTCCACAAAGAAAGGACCCAGACCGCTCCACCCTGGGACTGAACCTGGGACCTTCTTTCCGTGAGTCAGCGGTGCCACACACCTGTATGCATGGTTCATTATTCTTAGCAATTTGGAAAGATACTACATCTCAAAATAAACTGCAGCAAATATCTCTGCTTGGCTCTGACTGAAAATACTTCCATTTAGTTTAGTACATTCACAGCATCCATCCAAATAAGCAGTAATTTTCCATCAAGTAAATCGAATATTTAGATCAGGTTAAAATAGCACAGTCGTTGCAAAAATGTACTGGAAGTGTAGTGCAAATGTGTGGGAATATATTCTCTGAATTGGTATATTCTATAATCTATTATAAATTATATAATAGATTGTGTAACTCTTTTTTTTTCACACCAAAAAAATTATGTTGACACCCAGATAGAAATGTTGGATTGCTGCAACACTTGCAATGCATGCAATTATGTCACAGGCAGATGTGTAACTGGTTATAGGTGTGATCTGATTAGACACTGGGTCTTAAGTGCTTCCCCTACTGAAGGGCCCTAAGGGGCCGATTTTTCTACCTATTTTTGGGTAGTTCACAAGCAGTTGTTTGCTGCTACACATGCCTCTATGTTCGTCTCAAAGACGATTTGCCCAGTTGGTGGACTTTGCACGAGGAGAAGAAGGATCCATTCACTTTGAAGAGTTGCTCGTCCATCCAGGCCATTCTGACCTAGTTGTTAGGAGGTAACTGAATCCCGAGTCTTGCAGCAATCCCACTTTTTTCTGGGAACATAATCTTTATGTCAATGTCAATTATTTATTTTATTCATAATGAATCATTATGATTCTTTTTTGAAAGAACTGTGTACAGGTCTGCTCTCCTGGGCTGTTTCCCAGCTTATGCTTGATTTTTAGCTAGATGTTTAGCTGTCTTGAAAAGACAATTAAAAAAAAAAAGTTATGAAAGGAACCCTAGATAAAAGGGAAAAAAAACAACTATAGTTTGTGTTAATTTCTGCAAATAAAAAATTAAACATGCACATTATACTGAATTGTTACTTTTCAGCAATAAATAAAGAATTTTACCTGGTTATTTAACATATGTTGAAGCTACAATAGAGTATTTCCTGGCATTATATAATTGCAGGGACTATTTGTTTTTGTTTAAAAACTTATACAAAAATGTGAATTGTTTACACTTCAGAAATAAATAAGCAATGTCTTATATGATGTAAAATTGAAAATCATGAGGAAATCAAATTGTTTATGTATTTTCATATTTGCTTTAAACAGCTATGGGTCAGAGCTGAAGTGGGGCCTAACTGGCAGCACAGGGTGCCTAACCGACCCTACACAGAGCACAAACCTGTAACAGGGAACATGCACACTCACTCACTCACTTACACTGGGACACATTAGGGATATCAAATGATCTAACGCATCTTTGGAATGTGGGAGGACGCTGGAGTACCCACAGGAAACCCAATCAAATCAAAGAAGAAAATCTGGCCCAGGTGTCACGTCGCGGACCAAGGAGACGGAGACAAAAACCAGGGTTTTATTGAGCAAAAACAAGGTCAGACAGTCCGAGGTCAAAACCAGCGAGGCAGAACGAGAACCAGAAAGGCGAGTCGAGATCGGTTTCGAGGCACGGAAAAACCAAGGCTAAAGCACGGTAGGTCTAGTGATATCTAACATAAGGAGCGCTTAGAAACAAGGTAGGGACCAAGTGAAAACCAGGTGAATCAAATGCGGTGCAATCACAACTCGGGTGACAGTGCGTGTGCGATGGGACGGGTTTGGTCGCTGGAACCGCCCGAGGGTGTGGGTGGGTGGCGTAAAAGTCTTGGATGAGGAGGGGGTCAAGGATGTCCTTAGCGTCCAACCAGCATTGTTATTCTGGACCGTAGACCTCCCAGTCCACGAGGTACTGCAGCCCGGGAAGCCAACCTGTGGGAGTCTAGCAGCCGGCGGACCGTGTAGGCTCCTGATTAGCCCTCTCACACTGGCCATTGGATTGGAGGTGGTAACCCGAGGTGAGACTGACCGCGACCCCCAGCTTCTCCAGGAAGGCGGACCACACGGCCAAGGTGAATTGGGGACCCCAGTCTGAGTGTATAACCTCTGGGATCCCAAAGGACGTGAAAACCTTAGCGAAGATAGTCTCGGCCGTCTCAAAGACTGTGGGGAGCTTTGGAAACGGAAACTTCACCACCCTGGAAAAGCGGTCAAGGATGGTAAAAATCTCAGTATGACCCTGGGATGGGGGAAGGTCAGTGACAAAATCCACGGCCAGGTGAGACCAGGGCCATTGGGGAATCGGGAGTGGGGCTAGGCGACCAGACAGTAGGGTGCGTGGTGTTTTGCTTTGAGCGCAGGTTAAGGTGTGGACGTCCTGGGACATGTGCTTCCACCTATAGCAGGAGGTGATAAGTTGGAGAGTGCGGGTTTTCCCAGGGTGCCCGGTGCAGGGGGAAACATGAGCCCAGGTGAGGAGTCGATCCCGGAACTCCGGAGGGACATACTTCTTGTTAGAGGGGCAACCTGGCAGCGTCCGAATCTGGATGAGTGCTTGGTCCAGGTCCCTCTCGAAGTCCCACTGGATCATACCGAGGAAGCACGAGGCAGTTAAAATGGGTTCCGGGGATTCTGTGATGCTGGCGTGCGACTCCAGGCAGCGAGACAGGGCATCTGCCTTACCGATTTTAGACCCGGGGCGGTAGGCAATGCGGAGGTCGAAACATGTAAAGAACAGTGCCCAACGGGCCTGGCGAGGGTTGAGTCGTCTTGCCGCCTTCAGATACTCCAGGTTTTTGTGGTCATTGTATACCGTTACGGGATGTTTGGTCCCCTCCAGCCAGTGTCTCCAGGTCTCCAGGGCTAACTTGATGGCGAGCAGCTCCCTATCCCCCACATCATAGTTTC
>JAUZST010004055.1:0-42436 GCA_034779995.1 Parotocinclus haroldoi
ATATATGCTATTACAACCTCAATGCCAATGAAGTTGGGATGTTGTGTGATTTGCAAATCCTTTTTAACCCAAAATCGATTGAATCCACTAAAAACACAATATATTTAATGTTCGGATAAACTTTATTGTTTTTTGCAAATATTCACTCATTTGGAAATTGATGCTTTGCAACACATTCCAAAAAAGTTGGTACATGATGAATGGTCAAAAACACCTGTTTGGAACATTTCAAACGTGAGTGTCATGATTGGGTATAAAGGGAGCATCCTCGAAAGGTTCAGTCGTTAACAAGCAAAGATGGGCTGAGGTTCACCACTTTGTGAACAACTGAGTGAGCAAATAGTCCAAAAGTTTAAGAACAATGTTCTCATTGTGAAATTGCAAGGAATTTCGGTATTTTAACATCTACAGTCCATAATATTATTAAAAGATTCAGAGAATCTGGAGAAATCTCTGTAAGTAAGCGGCAAGTCTAAAAAATAACATTGCATGCCCGTGACTTTCTATTCCTCAAGCGGCACTGCATTAAAAACCAACATCATTCTGTAACTGACATTACCACATGGGCTTAGGAACACTTCAGAAAACTATTGTCAGGAACACAGTTCGTTGCTCCATCTAAAATTGCAAGTTAAAATTCTACCATGCAAAAGTCATACATCAACAACACCCAGAAACGCCTTCTCTGGGCCTGAGCTCATCTGAGATGGACTGATACAAAATGGTGCCCTGTAGTCTGACAAGTCCACATTTCAAATTGTTTTTGGAAATTCTGGATGTCGTGACCTTCGGGGTCACGAAAGAGGAGAGTAAAAAGATTGTTCAGACTGTCATCAGTGCAAAGTTCAAAAGCCACCATATCTGAGGGTAAACATGTCCCTCTTTGGAACTTGTTGCAGGCATCAAATTCAAAATTTGTGAATATTTGCAAAAAACAATAAATTTTATCCATTTGAACATTAAATATCTTGTCTCTGTAGTGTTTTCAATTAAATATGAAATGGATTTCCAAATAATCATATTATGTTTTTATTTATGTTATACACAAAGTCCCAACTTCATTAGAATTGGGGTTGTACATCTGCATTCTTCACACTCTGTATATAATACACTGTGCATGTCTAGCTCAGCTACCCACCTCTGTGTAGGCTTGTGTGACCTGTTCGTACAAAGTCTGATGATGGTGAATAGCCCGCTCCAAGTCCTGCATTTCTGTTGGAAGTCCTCCCTCACTACACATCTTACACCAGGCCTCCACACCTGCCAGGAACTAAAAAAAAACACACACAATCTATTCTAAGAGAAACTTATAAAGCGTGTGCACAGTTTCAATTCTTCTCTCATAATTTAATTAGAATATACAACAGCCTGAGATCTGTACAAAATATATGCACATGTATTTGATCCAGTCTGATATGTAGTTGATTGTTAAAGCTTTTCAAATCAATCAGGTGTGCTTTACTTGTTCCGATTTCTGATGGAAGACTGCTGACATGGCGAGGATGGTACTACGTTCATCGAGAGCCGCAGCGAAACTCTTCCACTCTTGATCGAGTTGGGTGCTGATCTGTTTGATCTGCTGTGAAGCGTAGTGACCTGCCTCAGACAGCCGTGACGCCACCGACATGATCCGGTTTATGTTCACATACGCGTTCTAAGCAAAACAAAGTCACTTAATTAAATGTATAATAATAACATGCATTATTAAATACAGGATTAATAGCCCCATGTACTATTACAGCATTCAGCAGACAACCTTATTCTGAGTAACAGTGGATTCAGGTTTACAAGATACAGTCCAGCAACTAAGGGTAAAGGAAATTGCTCAAAGGCTCAACAGTGACAGCTTAGGTAGAGTCAATATTTGAAAATTCAACCTTCTGGTCAATAGTACGATACATTCTAAAGTACAAAGAACAACAACACAAAACCAACAAAAAACAACTACCTGGCCACTGCATTACTTGTTTGTTAGCTCACATTTGGACTAGAGAATAACTTATATTTACAATGCAGTAGCATTAAGTCACTATGTGACTATCTTAATGTCCGGTCAATGTCCAGTTTAATCAATGCCTTGTTTCAGAGAATGTAATGTAATTCAGTAGGAGGACGGAGTGAAGATTATTATTTCAATCATACAAACATAATATAAACATGGTATTTTGTAAACGTTAATCTGCAGCCAGAATAGACATTTGAAAATATTTAAGCATTGTGATTATTTCAGCTTTTGGTTTCATTAACTATCACGCCACTCCAAAGACTCATCTAACATACCTCAGTTCAGTTAATACAGTATTTCTGATTGTAGGACAATGAGACACATGTAATATACTGTTTGGACGTACCATGGAGTTCATGGCAAAATGATTGTGCTGAGTCTGGAGATCCACAGCATGCTGGTGCCTCACACCAATCTCAGTGTGGCCCTGCAGAAATAGTTCTTTGTTGTGGCTGATCCAGTCAAACATCTGGAAAGAGAAGTCAGAACATAAACCTAACAATTCATGATTTCCCAATTGCTGCTGTAAGCTTTCCCTCTTTGATTCAGAAGCATTACAACAATATACAACAAGATGGATAACAGACATATCATAACTACTACACAGTAATTGACTATAAACTACCCTGCTCACAAAAATCAGGGGCTATTTCATTATGGGATATTTCAATTTGAAAAATCTTCTATATTTTGTGAGCAGTATGTTATTTGCATTCAAGCACAGTGAACATACGATAGAGTGAATCCTTCCTAACATTGTGATTTTGTGACAAAGAAGAAAACCCATAACGACAACGGCAGAAAACAACATACATACAGAAAAGCAGGGTTAAAACCAAGGGTATTTAGTTCAAATGATTTGGAAGTTTAATAATTTCCTGCAAACACTCTCAAAGCTTCGATGTATGTTGATGTATAAAATGTAAGTGCTGTAAAGAAATATAACAGTCCAATCCTGTCCAAATGTCTGTTATTTGTCAGCAACCTCGTCCAGTGCACTGCCTTACCTGCCATTCTATATGCCAGCAAGACCTGGGCTACAACATCTACAAACAGCACAAAGGGCCATGGAAGAAACATGCTAGCAATATCAGTGAGCACATATGAAACAAAACAGTCAGGGTGTGAATGATAATATCATGAGTAAAAAAGACACGGGTTATACAGTCGCAACATCGCAAGACACACAGAAAGTAGGTGGACTTGAGCAGTTGCCAAGTTAACCCCACAGGAATGAAAATGTCCATGTAGAAGACCTCCATGAAGATGAGAAGACAAAATAGTTAGAATAAAAAAGGAATGGAAGGGAAGTTGTGAATGGCATCACAGGGACATGTTCCAAGAAAGTTGTCTATGAAATGATCCTATATCAACTCTATATCTATTTTCCCAATCTTTTCCCATTATTAATGGCATATTCAAATATGTATTTTTCCCTTTTGTTTCTGAAATAAAAGGCTATCCTGTGGCTTTTAACTCACCCTGTACCTACTACTTACAAGGGTACAGACATGCATGGGGTCACAGGCCAGCGGGAGCCCACCCGGCAACTTTGGGCGCACCTTAGACGGGGTGCCAATTATTAGTAAGGCACAAACACATAGTCACACACTAAGGGCCACTTAAAAGACACCTATTAACCTAACACGCATGTCTTTGGACTGTGGGAGGACACCGGAGTACCCCAAGTAAAGAAAGGAAAGGACCCAGGCCACTCCACCCTGGGATTGAACCTTAATTCTACACAATGATAACATTACCAGTACTGTAACCCTTTTAAAGACAGGCACCCTATGTCCTATGAATTATAGGATTCTGCCCCATAATAATAAATACAATATTCATAATAATTTGTGTATTCTGTCGTTTACCTCATTATGATCATATGAATTTGGCCAGTGTCACATTTGCCTCAGTAGAACATATGTCTGATTAATAACTGTGATTAATAGGTCTTTTTCAAATGTGAATAAAAGAAATAAAACATTTTATAAGGTGCCCATAAAAGTATTTTGATATTTTAAAAGTTCAGCTAATCAATTACAAACATGTTTTTATAATTTCCTAACTCATATTTAGCAAGGGTGCCAATAATTCTGGCCTACCTTAGTAAGTCTTCCGCACATGCAGTACATCTGAAATTCAACATAGTTCTACGACAAAATAGTTTGTTTGAATAAGCATCTATGAGATTAATTCAGAAGAAAGAGAACCAGCCTGAACACATTATTAGATAAAGGTGAGAGCTAACTACATTCGTCACACACATTCAGATAAATAAACATTAATTTAATTACCCTTACAGCTTAATCAGATAAGCTAAGACGAGACCTTTACATATTAAGGTTTGGCACAGTGATGGATAACTACATTTAGCTTTGATCCCTCCATCCATCTGACCTTTGATTCACATTGTGATAAATAATTTCATATTATTCTTGACTGACTAAAGCTGAATCTTTGTGCTGCAGGTATTCGAGCCAGTGTGCCAGACATATTAGACATATTTCCCCACTAACACATCTTTATTGAAAATCTTTCACCAAAAAGCAGGGCTTCAAAGTAGGCTGTCCAGGCCAGCCCTGAAGGCAATCATCTTATGTCAAGAGAATTATCTCCAGGTCCAAGTGGTAGAGATCAAACACGCAGTAATCAGAGAGAAGCAGAGGGCCAAAGTGAGGTCAGTCCAGAGACCACACTCTTAAAGAGTAACACACATGAACCCGCTCAGCTTTCCTTTATTACTAGCTTAAGTCTGGAACTGTAGAGATATTAACAATTTTTTGTGAAAACATTGAAAGCTGTTGGGCTCAACAATAACTGTGAAAAATCTCTAAATGTGCCATGTATTAAGAGAATAATTAAAAGTTAATGCTGGAAGCAGGTGCACTGCTAAGCTATTGCATAGATGAACAGTGAAAGAAAAATTAACAAAAAAGATAGAAAAAGCAGAGTAGTACAACTAAAAATTGTGAAAAAGGCATAGATTTTAAATAATTTGCCCAAATGATTGGACAGTTATTCTATAATTGCATTGTTTGATAGTTTGATTGTTTGATTTTTATCATGGTTTCAGTGAATAAGAAGGGTTTCTGGCTATATCAATAGCAAGAACTGGCACATTTTAGACGTGCTCTTAGTCTAGTCTAATTGCAGTATATGTGTGTTAAAAGGTGCCCACATTTGATATATTTTCTTTATGGCAATGTGGACAGCAACATTCTTATCAAATATGATATTTATTATGATGTGAGCCACTTTCATAAGTGGTAATGAAAACTATCCAAGTATCCAATGCAGTACATAAAATTTAAACTGGAATTGCATACATTTTATGAACTGAAAGTGCATTTTATGTTAACCCATTTCAAACTTGATAAATCCATCCAACCATCCACTATCTTCTGCTTAATCCACATGGGGTTGTGGGCCAGCCGGTGCCCACCCAGCAGCTCTGAGCGAAAGAGCAGAAACAACCCTAAACGGGGTGCCAATCCATCATAGGGCACAAATGCACACGCACACAGTCACACACTAAGGGCTACTTTCAGAGACACCAATTAACCTAACACACATCTCTTTGGAGTGTGGGGAAAAAACTGAGTACCCAGAGTAAAATATTTAAAATATAGTCGATGACATCCCGGGGCATATAGAGTCGATAGATGGGGGAAACCCCTGAGGTATCTAGCGCGTTAGGGATAGATTCAGGGTTTTCCTTCCCATCCTCACTCGGCTCCTAACGAGCCTCACTCAAGTTGGCTGCGCCTTCCATTTGAGACCCACCACGGCTCAACTTTCTCGTGCGCTACTGCACGCTTGAGCTCACTGGGTTGCCATTCCCATCCGGGGAATTCATTATGTGAATACTAATTGTGCATTATAAAACTATACTGCTATAGACAAAGCAAACATTTTGTGTATTACTACACTACAAATCACCAGGATGGACATCATAATTATTATAATTCTTATTATAATAATGATTAAATTAGTTCTTACTATAATGATTATTGTAATTATTATATTAATAAATAATGTTTCCTTTCTACAAAATGTACCTAGAGCACAGTAACTCAGGTAACATCACTGAGGATGTTGATTAATTCATTCCTAAACAAAAGAGCTATTAAATAATGACCCTGAGTAGTGGTACCTGCGCTTGCAACCACAGACAACAAGAAATAAAGTTCTGGCACAATATGAAATTTTAGATTAAAATCTCTGAATGGGACTACTGTTAGAATATTCATCTAAAGCCACTTCTGTTATTACTGTAATAGATCATGCAAAAACCAGGGTACAGCAACAAAATTGGTAATGGAAACGATTTAAATGAAGCATGTTGTTGAACTGTGGCAACAGAGAACATGTATTTTAGATCTTTCATCAGTTACACCACAACAGGGCAAAAAGGGGTGTGGTATGAAAAGGAAGAGCAAATGAATTACAGCTTCCAGGTAACTAGCAACCAGCATGTAGTCATTTCCATTCGCAGATCTATCTTTAGAAACTCATCATATAATTATACATGGAGAGCACGTTATATATCACAGTCTGTCATATAATTGCTGCAGAATTTATGAGAATCACTCATACCGTGTGAGTTGTAATATATCTTAAAGACTGCTGAAACTGTGCACTGAGAAACAGGCTTAAAGGTAGAACACAGCAACCCAGACACTTAAAAAGTTTCTTCATAGCCTTAAAGTATGAACAATTCTTAAAATAATTCTTAAAATGGGCACTTAATTGAATTATTTCTCACCAAATAAGCAGACAAACAAAATTAACTATACATTCTGCTCTTTAACAGTGGCCTTTGAATTTATCAACAACTGTCATTTAATTAACGAAGGTTCAGTAAACATCCAGCATCATTTAATTAACAAATCTACAATGACAGCTATTCTTATTTCGAACTATTTTTGTATGAATTTGACGAGTCAAATGTATCTATAACTGCTATTGTTTTGTTCAAACAGTGATAACCAAGGTTGAGGCCCCCACCTGATTGCACAAGGGTCAAACAGCAGCAGCTAAACCAAACCTAGATTAAAACTCGGAATCATGACCACTGATTAAGCTATATCAGTTTATACCTTTACATCACATCGGTAAATTGGTTAATTGTAGAATACTTAGACAAATAGCACAACCAAATTTACCTATCCTAGCCCAGCATGAAATCTTAATATACACCTATATTTTATATTTTGTAGTCCAAGGACACTTGTACAGCCGGGGGTGTCTGTTTTCTTTCTGAAATGAACATGCGTGAGTAGAGCACTATTTTCAAACTAGTGAAACCCCCTGAGAGAGTGCTATTTTCATCATTGCTTCATTGTGATGTAGCAACAATTGTACCTTTCCTTTTTTCATCTCAGGCATATGTATTAAACTAGAACACTTACTGAACCATGTATTTGAACAGTAAAGAACAAAATAACTTCTCCAAAGTTTAGTGTGAGATCGTCAAGTTTAGGCAGTATATTTGGTATATTTGATAGTCTCAATCTGTATCTCAAACGTTCTGAGGTTAAACAAATTCTAACCAAAAAGGACAAATAAAGTTAAAATTGTAGAAAAAAAGCTACATTTTTTCACATTGTGTGCATGTATACAATCACCGAAACCCCTTTGTTTCTACACTTATTTTCCATATTGTAATGACCAATTACCAATTCTATTCTAATTACCAATTAGACACACCTACACCTGATGTAGTTCTACCATCTGCTTCTTTTCACATGTTCAAGTTTATCACAGTTTCCTTTACTCTGTTCTCCAATGGTCAGGAGCCCATAGGGCCACAGATCAGGTTAGATCATTCTCAGCACTGCAATGACAATGTGGTGGTGGTATCGGTGTGTTAGTGTGTGGTTTGCTGGCACGACTGGATCGGACAAAACACTGCTGCTGGAGTTTTTTTTTTTTTGCATTGTGTACTGTGTTCACTCATTGTTCACTCCATTAGACACATGTGCCATATTGTTCCACATTGTACATAGACGTAAGGTAAGGGACAATAACTTGTCTGTTATTGCACAGTTTGTGTTAGCCATATTCTAATACATCTGTGCCACAAAATGCTGCCAACAGCTAACACTCTAGCAGCACTCCTGTGTCTGATCAAGTCATACCAGCACAACACACACTAACACACCACCGCAATATTAGTATCAGTGCAGTGCTTAGAATGATCCACCACACAAATGGGAACTGATCTGTGGGGTTCCTAACCGTTGAAGAACAGAGTAAATGGTACAAACAGATGGACAACCGACTATAACTGTAGAACTACGAAGTACATCTGTATGGTAAGTGGAACTGATAAAATGAACAATGAGTGTAGATACAATAAAATGATCAGTGAGTTTATGCTAAAAAAAAACACTGATTTGAATAGGTGTAGATGCTTGAGGTTTTCTGGTTTGTACCAAAATAACTTATTGTACCTATACCTTCATAACAACCAACTGAGGACATTTAGAATTGAAGCTGTTTAGGGAGATAAAAGCTTAATAAGGTTATCCTGAAACATGTTGTTCTAACAGTCTGACTCCATTAATGTCAAAACAAGGACACACAGTGCCATTAGTGTGCACCACAACACTTATATAACACTCCTGGTGTTCATTAAAATCCCATGGTAATTCATGGAGTTCTAACAAAGTAAATGGCCTTCAGAGAGAAAAAAACAACCACACAACATTCTTGCTTTCAGGGAAATATTTAACTGTAAATTATAACGGCTACGGAATATGACTGCAGTAAGGTCATATAAGGTCATATGATTATATAATAGTAGAGGTCTAGGTTTAGAAAGGCCTAGATTAGAAATGATCAATAGATCTATTTAGCTTAAGGCAACGGGTTGATGACTTTATTAAATCAATGGTCTCACTCTGATTAAATAATGTGCATTAAATTCACATGAAGAGTGATTTAGGCCTGATATACAATGCAATGTTAATGTAGTTAGTGTATGTATATATATATATATATATTATACAATATTACATATAAATGATATAGTAAATAAACTAAAGTACTGGAAAAGCTAATTTGATCATCTACAATTACTTCATTTACTACAATCGGATAATAAATATAAATACTGTAAACATTTAGAATAAACTGTATTCTGAAAGTTTAATATAAACATGTTTAATATGTATATATATATACACAGTATATACACTATATGTAGTCCTCTCCAGCTCTGTCATAAGGAAGTCGGCAGTGCATGACATCATGTGGCAGGAGTGATAAGTTCTGGGAAATGTAGTGAGGATAATCTTCACCATTCAACATTACATATTAATAATTATTAATATTAATATGTCATTATAAAAATAAGCATTATTTTACTTACTTTGCTTAATTATAGTTTAATGTACGTTTTTTAAACATGTTTGTGGTACACTACACACTGCAATACAACCCACCACTCGGCAGTGTGTGACTTAGTGAGTCAAATGGGCGCAGTGATGTGTGCTGGGAAATGAAGTGACAAAAAGCCGTGGTCGGGGTTGTGTTTAATATAGGCTCCATTATGATATACACAGTATGCATTAAAGCCGAATAAGTTCAAATAAATTTTACTTATAATGGATTTGTCAGAACATATCCCCATCTTAAATCAGGGAGTCTGTATATCATCTAGATAACCCAATGAAGTTGGGTCATTTTTCTGTCTTCTTTCTCCCCTGATTTTTTCCTTGCAACATTTAGGATGTTTTTTTATTGCTACTTTCACTGAGGGCTTGTTCAGTTAGGGCTTTGGGCCCAGATGTTTGTAAAGCTGCTCTAAAACTATGCTCAATTGTAAATAGCATGATATACATATAAGAATGTTTAATATCAGACTTAATATTAGCAATATTACCAAGTAATATTAGGTTACTCTGACTATGTGAATGTTTCAGATATCAATAAAATAATCTGTAGTGTCGGCAGCAACATGCTTATTATTTAAGGTTTAACGCAGATTACACAATGCCCATAAAGTAATAAAACCTCACCTTTTCGGCATCCTGCTCGAATAGACGGAGCTGAAAGCACTGGTCCAGCTTTAGCTTCCTCATGTGCCACACCTGATGTAAGTGCTGCCTGGTGCTGTGCAACTTATCAAGTAGGCTGGCGATTTTGGGTACCACACTCTGAAAATCAGCACTGCCTGAGATGCAGTTCCTGCCAGAGTAACCATCACTGGAACGGATGCATTGCAGAAGCCTCTGCCCCTCTCGGTCAAGCTCCTCTACAGGAGCCTTCATAACCTTCTTCTTCAGCTGAGTGTGCTCCTCAATGAGCCTGCGTGAGCCCTCTACATCCACGGGGAACTCCTTCTTAGCCAGCTCCTCCTGCAGCTCCTCTAGCCGTGACAGTAGGTGCACTGCACTGCCCAGGAACTCCTCAAGTGCCACACGCAGCTCCATCCACTCCTCGTGGTTGTATTCCAAAGAGCCTTCGAAATCGTCAGTTAACTGAGATGGGTCCACCAGCTTAGTCAGACCCTCCACTGATACCATGCTAGTCTATAAACAACACAAGGAAAATAAATGCTCAATTCAGGGTCATTTCGTAATTACATTACATTACATGCCGTAATTAGTGTTAATATTGTTCAATTACTTTAGTTAAGTTATTTACATTGGTTTTAAATAATATTTAGATTAGCATTTAGCATGCTTTTGGATTATTCCTATTGTTTTATGAATAATATTATATATTATTAATTTATTATTGTATTATGAATCGTCATTTTTTAGTTTTAATAAATTGAACTAAGATTTATGGTTTTAGCCTAAAATCCAGCTCTGTTTAGCGAATGCAACTTATCATTTTCAGTTACAATCAAAAAATAGATTTTGTTAACAAAGCCTTACATTCCTTCGGGGATGCATTCTTTGGTTCTTTCTGGAAAATGTTGTTTACCTAGCGTTTTATGGGGACTGTCATGTTTGTATGACCCCCTTAAGCCCAGTCACTAAGAGGCACCCCTACCTTCTTTTATGAGAACACAAGAGACACAACTTTTTGAGGCCACACTTTATCCAAGGGTAGTCTAGAGAAATGGTAAAATTGTGGTAAAATACATGGAATGTGTTTAATTGTGAAATACATTTTCATATAATCAACCATGTACAATTGGTGCCAAAATGCATTTTATAAGGGCACTTGAAAACAGAGCAATCCAAACATTCAGTAACAGCAAAATGCTCTCACTATATATATACATACACATATTTGGAATGACAACATTAAGTAAACAATTTAACAATCAACAATTCACCAACTCGGATAGGACAACATGCACATAAATTAAAGCATTCAGCAGCCATAGCCTGTAAAACACTAGGAACATGCCGTTCAGTTGTGCTCAGCAGTACCTCAAAGGTGAACTTGGCACTGCCAAAGTTGGTCTTCTGCTTCTGCCAGAAGTTGTCGGGTTTAATGATGAGTGCGACACAGATCTCAGCTGGGAATGCTTCCTGCAGGGTCTTTAATAATGGCTTGATCAGGTCCCACTTTGAACCGCGCATGTCAATTATCACTGTGAAACCCCGCTTACACACATCCTCACTAAAGAGACAGAATAACAGGGAGAGAAACAAAGAGAATAAGGTAGGAGGGGGGAGAGGGCGTGAGAGGGCGAGAGAGAATGAGGGAAAGAGATATTCTATTGAGTATAATGCATCAAATCCTGTGAGGTCACTCCAGCAGAGACCACTGCTTAATGTCCCATTCTAAGTTGATGAACTAATTCCCTCAATACCTAGACAGAAACAAAATAGGTTACAAACCGCATAACCATGTGACTAATAGGTTCTGACCTACGATTGTCTTCAACAATAACCCTTTTTAAATTTTATAGAATGTCATATGTTATAAAACAGCTTTTACAGAAATAAGACTCTGCTGGTGTATTTTTTTAATCGATCCAGGAGCTAGAATCTATCAAAAGAGTCTGTATTTACTCTTTGTCTTGGTGACAGAACACTGCAATAGGGAAACACACACAGGTGTTATAAGAAGTCTCATTGTTCTGAATAATGTTACACATGGACACGTGTATATTAACATTGGATATTAACTGGAGTATTAACAGTAATATCAAAAATACCAACAATAATACTCAACATTCTATTTACGAAACAACAAACCACCAGTTTCACGATTGTAGAAGTCAATTCCTTGCTACATTACAAGAGGAAACATCAACGAAAATCTAAAGCAGAGTGTTATGCAACAGGGATAAATCCAAACATTAATCTCATGTAGTCACTCTGGACAGAACTCTCTGAATCATTGCCTGGAGTAAGACAAGCTCAATACCATTGATTTCTCCATACTGGCATCATGCACTGCTACACTGTGTTTCAACTCTGATGTTCTTCAACTCTTACCTTCTATGGGAAACTAGGCAGCTTAGTGTACATATATCTATATCTAGTAAATTATCAGTATGTGTTGTGAATTATATTGCTCCTTTACAGAATGGTAACATTATTTTATAGGGTATATTTTATCCTGTTGGTGCCTTTTATCCTCCATCCTATTTCACTAAAATTAAGGAAAGGGTTAGCAAGTACATTACTACTAATATACTACTTTCATTATGGAGGCTTTTGGGAAAAAAAAAACTTGTGTCACTGTGTCACGCGTGGCAACGCACTGCTCCTATCATGCACTCATTGCACACACCAGGGACTCGTTTGGTTCTCCCTATTTATACCCCTTCCATGCTTTGTTTCGTTGCTGAGTCTCGTGTTTGCTACTACGGGGTTACTTCCCTGTCTTTAGTTTTATGTTTTATGTTTTGTACTTTAGTTTGTTACCGCATTTGCTTGCTGTTTTGACCTGGGTTTTCGTGCCTCGTCCACGTTTCCTTTATCATTCCCATGACATTGTTCTTGTGCCATGTACCATTCCTGGGACATAAACTCTCTTATAAACTTCCTGCCTGCATCTGCTCGCTGCGTGTGTCTCCACCATTCCACGTCACGTTACAGACTGATTTTACTATGGAGTTTACAATGCCCTTAACACTTTCTCGTTTTGTATTGACCTGTGTTGATATTTTTAAATAACTTATCAATTATTATATTTCAATATCTTATATGAACTATTGTAAAACTGACTACAAAATTATTATTTGGCTTTATTGGGGAAGGCATATTTGTAAATATTTGCATCCTTATTTTCTCTTTCTTTTTTCAATTATTTTTAAATCGGTTGAATTGAAATTTTATTTCACACATGTAAGTTGTAATTCATTTTTGCGTATGCATTTGCAGTTTCTCTTTATTCAAATTAAGGTGAGGTTTACACACTGTAAAGTTTTTAACGAGGAAGCATTTTGCTAGTGTCTTGTAAAAATTACATTGGCTTATACTGATGTACGTCAGTTCTTGTAATTTGTTCCAGAAGGCTTGTTGAGAACCAAAAACTATGAATACCAAGACATTTTTCCCATACGGAATAATGTAAACTGAATTTCATGACTCCCAGGAAATCCACCCTGTATAAAGTATTATATGCATTAATTGAGATGTATTGTACACGTGCTCCCTGATTTACAACGGGAAAAGTTTCAGACAAATACATCAAAGTTAAGCTGAATTACTGTGTATTGATTTGTTAATCATGAATTGAGACTCAAGCCTGAAATTTGTAGCCCGGCTCTTTAAGTTTACAAGTTGACGAGTTTTGGCAACTACCGATCAAATGACAATAACTAAGACAAATTTCTGTAGTCAAAAAGGCGTGAGAACTAATCTCAATGATTTCCGAAATGGCCGAGAAGCAAGGTACTGCTGTAGCCCACAATGCACACTAACAAATACTAAAGCATATACCAACACAAGGACACTGTCAATTTAAGCCTTTTTAAGTCTTATTCAGATAATTACAAAACATACTTTTGTTCACCTTAGGTTTATCTTAATATAAAGAAGTTGCATATTAACTTAAAAAGTAATCTTTAAATAGGGGATGCCACCAATCTATAGCACATACTCCATCACAGAAATGTGATCTGAAGTGTAGCTGGCCTAAAGTTTAGCCAGCTGAGAGACATCAGCTGTCCACCAGAGCAGGTCGTAAATCACAGCTGAAGTAGGTCTGTGAGGAACTGAGTAATGGCTATGGAAATAGAAACCTTGGGCCTTATTGGTGAAAAGACTCCTTGTACCATATTTCATGCCATGGTATAATGGATATTAAGGAATCATTAATATTGTATATAAAAGTCATGTTTTATCGTGTCTATCATATTGCAAGCATCAACAAACCAATGTACCTGAAACAAATTGGTTGTGCAAACAGTTCGTGTTGTCTCATGTTTGTTTTTCTTTCTCATCAATAGACCCATAAGCCCTTGTTTCAGTACCTGTGCCCTAGTCCTTGTGGTTTTATAGCAGGTTATACTAGGTTTGTCATAACAAGTTTCCCAAGACTGATCTAGCAGAAAACATTACACATGCCACAACTAAGCAGGAATTTTCATCTGATTACAAAAAAGCTGAAAAATGTAATAGAATATTCTTAAAGAACTGCGAATAATGTCCAGGTTCACTACCTGAAGGGGGAAGGGAGCGATGTTGGCTATGATAAGTATTCCACTCGTGTTAGGCACATAAAAAGTGCAAAAGCACAATGCACATTAATAAATGCAAGGCATATGTAACTATGCACATAAAATAAACTTAGAAAAGTGAATAATATTGTAAACAAACATGCAATGCCAGACGTGCAACCCATGATGTTTGCTGCCTGAGAATGCCATGCTAACAACACCCAACCCCCGCTGGCGAGAAGCCACGATTACTACAATGTTAAACACTGAATGTCACTCACTGAATTTCTGTTTTCAATTATTACGATAGATAAAATCTTTTTTCACTATTTACAGTATGGAGTAAGAAACTGTCCAGTGTATTTCTTTCACAGATTTCAGAAACGTGCAGGGAACTTGGAAGTGTGTGAAGCTGTGAAGTGAGCAAAAGCACTTAACTCTGGTGTGCTCCATGTACAACAATGACATGGCAACAAGAATGTTTGCTTTATTGTTCACGTTGTCATGGTTTTTGCACATTTTCTTGATTCTGAATGCTCAGTGGGTTTGTTGCGCTCAGTTGAACATTTTTTAAAAGACGTCAAAAGGCTGCCAACTTTGAGGGATTTGTTGGAGGGAGACGTGGAGTGATGCATTATCCATTATCTTCCGCTATGGGGTCATGGGCCCACCCAGCAAATCTGGGCACAAGGGCAGGAACAACCATAGACAGGGCACCGATCTATCACAGAGCACACTAAGGGCTTCTTTAGAGGCACCAATGAACCTAAGCAAACCTAAAACGCATGTCTTTGTACTGTAAGAGGAAACTGGGGAACCCAGATTATCAGGATGCTGGAATAAAATGTTGAAATGTTGGTTCTTTTAATTCTGAGAACCTGTGGTGTGGTGTGGCAGCTCACCTGGGTACAGTGGACAGGTATGTGACTAGTCTTCTTAGATCTTCCTGCTTTATTCGGTCATGATTACTCCTTGCTGGGAACGTCAGTATTGGTCCTCCTCTCTTATCACGACCACCTGAATACAAAGCCACAAACCATCACCATTTTAAGTAAAAAAATCAGCAACATGCTGCTACAGTGGGTACGGAAAGTATTCAGACCCCTTTACATTTGCAGTTGCATACATAACTCTGTTTCATTGCAGGCATTTGCTTAAATCAAAAACGAATAACTGCCAAGTGAATAACTTTGACAGTGCCATGTAATGGACATTGTTCTGCTGGGAAGTTTGGCATTCTTGTGGATGTAACTTTAAAATGTACAACCTACCAAAACATTGCTGCAAACAAAATACACCGCTTTATGGCAACAGTATTCCCTAATGGCAGTGACCTTGATCAGAAATGGTTCAAGTAACATGACAAAGCTCAAAGTGTAGTCTTGGCTTCCTGTTTCCCTGGATGTTCCCTAGATGATCTCTATCTCTAATCAAGCATCTGGGATGTGAAGGAGAAACCAGAGACATTGTTGGAAGAACTGTCTTGCAACTTATGGGATCTCCTACCAACATCTTGGTGACAGTTATTACAGGTCTTCAGAGGTCTTGTGGAGTCCATGCAGGAGTTCAGGAAGGTGGTTTTAATGTTACAACTGATTTGTACATAGCACTTATGTAGAGAACAGATAAAGAACAGAATTGTAAACTGTTTCGGACAATTCCTTACAAGGCTTTGCTCATTACTGCAGATTCCAACACGGAGTTCAGTATAACATTTCTGGGTGCACAAGATAACAGCTTGAACATGTTGTTATTTTTAAAAAACCTAATGAAACAAATGCTATGCATACGAAATTAATCACGTTTTAATCACATTTCAATATATAACATAAGAAATATTAAGTTTGGACAATGAATGAGTCAATAAACATAAGCTTAAACTTCTAAATCTTGTTTATTTTCCCACCAGTCTACTGCACAGAACAATAGATAAGCAGAGCAGAAAACACAAACAGTTTTCAGAACACTGAAAATTCTGACCAAAAAAAAGTACTGATTGACTTCAACTGCTCCCATTATAAATAAAACATGGCTTTTTATTGAACTTCCTGGTACAGACACAAATACCAGTTAAACAAGAACTCAGTGAAATACCGAGGTACCCTAACATAGAAAGCAGCAATCACCCAACACGCACACAGACGACTTTCACACAGACGGGTAGGGTGCACTCGTTCATTCCACAAAAGACAACAACGATCACAGGACAGTCTACACGAGTTATATTCCCTACACTCAAAGTTTCACATAAAACAACATTCCCGATCGCCCAAAATAAACCCACAAGGTCACAAATATGCATGTTCGCGCCCCCAAACATGCCACATCATGTTCAGCCACTCCCACAGCCACCCCGCGATCACATCAAACAGAACACGGGACGACACAAATCCAAAATAACAGATCAGCGAGTCACGCAGCTGTTTGCAGGACCAGAACGACCCACTTCGTGTTCGACCGTCGCTACAATATAATATGTATGACTGGAACTTATGCACTGAGAAAGGTTTCACGGTGCGTTAAATGCGTTACAATTTTTCATTTGTTATTTTCCCTGTAATTAATTAATCGATATTAACACGTTAAAGTCCCACCCCTAATATATACGTAATAAATGCATAGTTCATAGACTGCAACCCAAAAACACAGTTTACCAGACAAAACGTATTGTTAAGTGTATTGGCAAGAACGACAGACACACAAAGAAAACTGACACTTTGGATAACACGCGCTGAATACTGCATGAGTGAACACCCAGGCCTGCATGACTATTATTGTTCAGCAGGACTGCATATGTGAGAGCTTGACACATGACTTGAATGAAAATGCAGAACCAAGGACATTAAATAGGAGTGAGAACTTTGGAGTCAAAGTGTCCAGGGCTTATAACATATGTCTTTATCTATACAAGTCTAACATGTCACAGAAAAAATATGAACGAGAAGAACACATGCACACACACACACACACACACACACACACACACACACACACGCGCACACACGCGCACACACGCGCACACACGCGAACACGCGAACACACGCGAACACATACACACACACACACACACACACACACACACACACAAACACGCACACACGCGCACACATGCACACACACACACACACACACACACACGCACACACGCGCACACGCGCACACACGCGCACACACGCGAACACACGCGAACACACGCGAACACACGCGAACACATACACACACACACACACACACACAAACACGCATACTAAGAGCAGAGATGAGTCTTCTGGCTGCAGTTGCCAAGTCCATTTATTGTAAGTGACTTTGGACTTTCAAGTAACTTATAAATAATGGTAGTCATGGGTTGTGTGGCTTATTTCCAAAGTCTAGTTGCTTAGTTGGGTGTGTTCTCTTATCCTGTCTCTCTCCAGTACACCTGTCTAATAAAGTAAAATTGTTAGTGTCTCCTAGTTCTGTGTCTCTTGGGCTAAGTTCTATAGGCCTGGTTGTTTACTTCTCTTGTGAGATCTGGCAACACTGCATCTGTCTTCTGAGAGTGATCGCGTTGACATAGCTGTACTGACAGTATTGGGGAGAACTTCAATTGCCAACTGTGCAATGCATCTCTCTCTCTAACACACACTCACACACTCACACACACACACACACACACACACACACGCAAACACACAAACACTGACTTACTCATCCCTGGTAGGTTGAATGTTGCATCAGTTCACACTGCTAAGCTGCTTGTCCTTATTCCAGCCACACTCCAGTCCCACAGTACTGTGCATGGGGATAAGGAGGGGCAACATTACAGCTGAAAACACTCCAATATGTTAGCACTAAAAATGTCCTTGTAAGTCATAAGAAAGCTATTCGAGCATCTAGCGTACACACACACACACACACACACACACACACACACACACACACACATATACTGCATATATATGTATATATATACTCAAGGTCTGTTAAACTTCTATATGTCACAATCACTTTGAGTGTACTGAGCTAATGTTAGTAATGTGAGTTCCGCTAAGCATTTAGTCCTTTACAAGACTCTCTTTCCTGCTAACTGATCTCCACTCTGCTAACTTTGCTTCTGTCAAAGCCCCGTCTGGCCTGATTTACTTTCCTCATTAAGAAAATGAAACAGAACAAGAACAGAAGCAGACGTAGTTTAAATGAACTGGAGTATCAGAACTACAGTACATCTCCACAGAAAACACCAAAAAACCACTTTAGCAAAACGAATAAACATTTTGCTACCAATCATACTTGCACATTTGTATAATATTCACAACGCACATGATGTAATCATATCAGTTTCCATACAAGTATACATACCTGTTAAGTCTTTTGTAGATATTCCTAATGACAAATACTAAATTGCAAATTGCAAGTCTTTGTAGTAGTGTTTATAATTTTGTGCCAGTTTAGTTTGGTGCTGGTTTTGTGTGTCATTTCTGATTCCTCGGCCCAAAATGCCGTTCTTATTCCTTGGCTTATAGCCGTTCAAATTCCTTAGTTTATATATGCAGTTCTGATTCTATGGCTCATAGCCGTTCCGTCCCTCGCCGTGTACGCCGTTTGGCTAGGTTTCCCTTTGTTTTCTTTTATTATTTTTTGGTTCAGGCAATCTTTAGTTTGGTGTTATTGGACTCTCGGCTCCCAAGCCGTATTCAGACTCTTGGCTCCCAAGGTGTTTTCCGACTCTCGGCTCCAAAGCCGTTTGTGTGTCTTCTGCTTTCTCCCTTACAGGACTCCTGTTTTCCGGCTCCACCTGCTCGCCCCGTTGGGAGCATTGGGATCCTACAGGTGTACTGCCAGGGACGACTTCACTCCCGTGCCTCACCGGTGGCTCGGTGTTCCCGAGGCCAGGATGGCGCTTGCAAACAGCTGCAAGGCCGTTTCTCCTAGAGTCGGACCCCTAACCCGAATGAGCATTGGACTTTTCGGTTGGTGGCTGTCAGACTTGGGTTTCCTTTTTAGTTATTTCTGTTTCTGCCTGATTTCGGGATTTCCACTAGTTAAAATCTCCAATTAAAATACCAATTACCGTCACCATACGTCACTGAACGTCATGCACCATTATACTACTCACTACACTAAACTTCTTTATTTTAGTATTATCTTTATTGGGAATAGATGGGAAGGTTTATTTGGTGATATTGGCAGAGGTTTAAGGGCAGTATTACAGTATATTACACTTTAGGTTTTGTTGACAGCATTTCTCAAATTCCATCCGAAAGTATTAATAACCATAGCTTATTATTTACCAAATTGAATAATCATACAAAACAACAGAAATAAATATAAAAACAGTGAGTAAAAAGAGGTCTTAAAGGGGTTTTAGATACTGAATCCAGTTCAGTTTTTTTCCACATTAGTAGCAGTTAGACACCACTAGTCTGTATAATAGTTACTACTTACCCGACACAAAGGCCACTTTGTCTCTTAGCACATGCAGCACATCCGAGGCCTTAATTGCTTCACTCCTGTAGGAACCTGGAGAAAAGAGAGACAAAGAGAGATTACTGCAAGTGCTTTCATCTTTAATCTTATTACCAGATTATTGCATTCCACTAGCAACACAGATAGAACAAATGAAAATATTAACCAAGAGAAAGTTGCTTAGAAACACAGGATGAGTTTTTTTTGTTTATCAAACAACCGTTCAAAATAGTGTGTCATATTATGGGAAGAAAAGAAAACAAGTAAGGTAAGAGCAGCATCTTTCAGGGAAAAAATCTTGACAATCCTTCAACAAATAGCAGTACCAGCAGGTATGATTAACTCCAGCATGCATGTGGACACAAAAATTAATTGCAGTGCCTGTTGCTTGTGTTGAGAGCGCAGGAGCATGTGATTAAGTGAAAAATGTGTTTGGTATGACTGAGGAGTTTAAGCTTACATGAAACATACAGCAAACACATGATGTCCTCCTTTTGAAATGAAAGCATCATTAAACTCAAGACCATAGAAATGTTCTCTTCTACTTTCCCAGCACCTTACTATCATATAAAGCATGTGCAAAGAAATAGGTAGTAAACGCTGAACACAGTATTGCGAAAAATTGGTTCAGACGACTGCAACAGTTATAAATGAATGCAATGTATCAAGCTCATGCCACGTAGGACTCCTGGCAAGGTTCGAACTTAGAATAAATCCCAAAATACAGAGCAGGAATAAACCTGATAGTGACAGCCTTCACCAAGCCAATACTTTGAAAATAGTATAAACGTGGCAGTAGTGAGACTCCTCACCTACCCAGAACTCAAAATCAAAGCTTGCCTTCCAGTGGCAGGATATAAACAAGCTCAACTGTAGAGGACCAGTTCATTGTGTTGGATCAGCCTGATTCGTATCCTGATTCAAGTTTTGATTTGGCAAGGAGCATTGTTACCACCAGGTTCCACAAAGGATTTCAGGGAGTGTAATTGGTGAGGGAGCAGGACAAAATTAATCAGGTAACATATTGTACTGATGTTGATTAAACTGACGTACATATAAAACAAGTAAATCAATTACATCACTTTTTCAGTAACTCACAACTGCATGGCAGACTGAAAATAAAACTGCACAATAGATTTAATGATACAACTCGAAGAAAAAACAAACCAGACCCTTCTGATTTTTAAGTAACACAAACATTACAAAAAAGTTGCAGTTGGAGTGGTGCACACACATGATAAGTGAACCACTGAAAGTCACTGTTTCAGCTCTGGCACACACAAACACACACTGACTCATATTACCAAGCTACATTTTGTGGCCTACTAAAACATGAAGGGGCCAAGTGCTTCCCATTTGTTTTAAGACAAAACTGCTTCCTCTCAATAAAGCTTCATCCACTCCAGCTCTGGAGGAGTATCCTATTAATACAGATCCACAGAGTGCAGTAAATCTCACTCCACATTGAACTCCTGGCCTTCCTTTTTCCATATATTCCAATCTCGCTAGCCTTTTATACAATTATCTTATGGGGTTTCCCATATTATCTGTATTTTATCATATTATCTTTTCTTTGCCCAGACTGTCCAACGATTGTATGTCCCATCCAAGCTCTTTATTCAGACTGGACCTGTGTTCAAGTTCATTTGGCTCTCAGACACTCTTAGAGATGTTGTGAAAAGAAATGTCATCCGCACTGCACAGAATGAAGGCATTCAAAAGCACTGTTCAGTCGGTGGCTCCCTTAAGACAATGAATCTTCTTCTTTTGCAGTACTGCAGACAAGAAGCTGGCTCTCAGCTCTACACTAAAGACAAATCCTAGCCAGACAGCTTGCTAACGTACGATTAAAGAAATAACATGCCGTATGCTTAGACGAGGAGGAAAGAGATAAAAAACACAAAACACTTACTTCATCACCTGCAGGAAATGATTATGCAGTGAATTTACAAATTAGAACAATACTAATCAGCAGACAATTATTGAAGGCTTACAAGATTACCAGCAGCTGTGATATGGATATAATATAACAGGAATTACTTACAGTGTAATATGTTTTTCCAATAAATGAAACCAATCAGACAAGATAATCTAAAATGTTAATTATAAACTATTACAACTATGCATGCCCTCCTGCTATCCCATAATAATGTTTGACCCTGACTGTCACCCTAATGACCCTAAACTCATATAAATGGAAAGATTATTGGGAAAAAACGTGTGTATGAACCATCCATACAGTATAGATTAAGTTAAACATTTTGTAATATTTTATAAAAAAAGACATTCATCTTTTATGTACGGCCCTAAGATATTCTATTTACTGCTCCAATTCCTCTTCAAGCTATCCTGTCTTGTGTGCAGTCGTGATTAAAAACTGTTTATCTTAAGTAGCTTGTCCAAACATTAAGCTGAGGCATAATATCGCAAACATCGAATGGGATGTTGTTTGTGAAGAAAGGGGTTAAAAGCTTGGCTGTTTATCTGACAGAAGATGTATATGACATGTTTAAACGTTTGAATTAATCAGTTTGATTCCAAAGAATTTTGTTGCAGGAAAATTGTTCAGATAAAATATTTAGATAACAATGGCTCATGTGTTATATCCTATGGGCAAATCCCAACCAAGTTCCTTTACATTCAAAAATTTTCAATCATATCAGCTTAACATAGTAAAGTAGCAGGCTTGAGTCTTGTATCTGCCTGGTATCTGCAGGTGTCAGTTGTCACGTTGTGTGCCTAACTGTTTCTTCTGTTGCCAAACACTCCAATATAATATAAACTATATACTAAACTATTTTATAAGTTTCTTATAAAATTTGGAGCAGGTTAGTGGTTCAAATGGTTGATTAAGGCATTAAATTATACATTTTAGCAGGAATTAGGGTAACAATAGTTCAACTTTTTATACTTGCAAACCAACCATACTCAAAGAAGTGTGGAACACGTGTTTGTTCAATAAAATTCCATGACACATCCTCCATCTTACCATATGTATCTGCTACAAAATGTAATTAAATTATTTTGTTCCATAACAAAGGCAACAAAATCCTAAAACAGCTGTGCTATTACTTTATTACTAAAAGCCAAAACTAAATGCACCAGTATGTAAGCAATGCTTTAGCTATGGAATCATTAACTATGGAGTCATAACAAGATGCTTAATGACTTTCCAGTGCATAGCGGAAAACAGTCTATTTATCAGCTGAATTTGTGCACCAATCTTTACTAAAACACAGGGTGTGTATTCAGCCACTTTCATTCTAATGCTTCATATCTTGAAATTAAAAAGCCATTAAAGTCATTAGACTGGCTTGTTGCAGAAAGCAACGATTTTTGAAGGCTGAGGGAGACGGATTGAACATTATGTGAAGAATGGTGGATAATTCATAATATTAAGATAAGATTCATAATAAATAAAATAATACGGGGAATAAGAAACAGGCATGAATTTGATTAGTTCTATTAATAATAATAATAATAATAATAATATATTTTATGCAGAACAGAAGTAAACGCCTGCTTGGACACATATTGAGTAATTTAGCTGATAAGGATTTATGTAATTTGTTTAATTTTCAAATTAATATGTATATAAGCTGTGTGTGGCAGGAAAAAAAAACTGATTTATACACAATGAATAAACATTTACCATGCAAGATATGTGAAGACACATGTTGCATTTGCAACTGAGAAATGATTGCACTAATGAAATTGCCTAATGCAAATGACTCCTAAATTGTTTGGTTCCATTTAACTAGAAACCAACAAATGCCCCAGTCTGATGTAAGCTGGGAAAGCAGACACAGTCTTATCACTCAGCTGCACATACACACTTATTCATTGTTGCACATGCTGACAGAAGAAGTGGGACCATAAAATTACCCCAGCTCCTTCTCTGTCGTCAAGGGGACTGTCACCCATAGCAACACATCTATAAAAGAAATGGGGTTAAACCCCTCCCGACTGAGCTAAACCTCTCACCACACTCCACTAATTTCAGATAGACAGAATTCAGTTACTGTAGACATCAGAAAAGGTTGGACATAAAATTTCAGGGTAAGACAACAAACATTCATGCAGGGTAAAAAGGCAGGGGTTTTCTGGATGGCTTACACCTGAAAGACAAAACAGAATGCTTGCATTGTCTCTGTTTGTGAGGGGTTTATCTAATCTACAATGCACAGCATCTGAGTTTGTATGGCAGAGAAAATCCTCTTAACCGCATCACAAACAAGCTCTAGTAAATCAACAGACTCCACCCATACCTTTTACACTCCAGCATAAAGAGACTCAACATGGCCCACTGCACTCAGGCAGCATCTCAACATGGCTCACTGCTCACATCTTAATGGGGCTGTATGTCAGGTCATTGATAACACATGTTTCCTAATGCTCTCATATTCACTACATAATGTGTACATAAATATATTCATGTCTACTATAGCAGTACACCATAAGTACAGATAATAGGTATTTTTATAGAATTTGCACAACATGTGAAGACCAGAACACAGAACATGTGTATTCATAGAATGGCCAGGCAGGTTTGAGCAGATAGAACAGCAGCAGTAACTCAGATAACCAATCGTTCTAACTCGAGATGTACAGACGAGAATTTTTCAATGCACAAAGAATGCATCAGCAGTTCAGGCTGGTAGAGCAGGTGTAGATTTGGATATCGTTTAGATGCCATGGCATGTGTCAATATTATTGCTGACCATACCCATTCCTTAGAGACCAAAGGGTACCATACAAAATCTGCAGCAACTGAGTAATGATATCATGTCAATCCGACGATATCATTCCAACACCTTGTTGAATCTATGCCACAAAAAATTAAGGAAGCTCTGAAGGCAAATGAGGGGGGCACTACCCATGTGTACCTAATATAGTGAACAAAGAGTGTGTTTTGTCTATTTTTTGTAATATTTTAAAGTGCTCCTTTTGAGTTGAATTTATATTCTTCAAACAGTGTGTCTTTAAATGCAATAAACAGGTTATCTGTGCATTCTGACAGTTGATGCTGAGCAATGATTTAAATCACAACAGGACCCCTTATCCATTACATCTCAGTGTTAATGCATTTTAATTACAAGCGCATAATCACTTACCTGCACCTGCTGACTACAGAAATAATTACAGGTCTCACCAGGGCTGTGCTTTGCCACAGGCTGTCAACAGATATCAGTCATGGATTCATGATGAACAGATATTAATGCGACAAATTTAAAGATATGAAGTAAATGAGATTTAAAACTAACTGACTGGTTATTGGCCACAGACCACTGGACAATGAACAATAAAACCAAACTATTTCAAAATAAATGCAATATATATGTATCCTATATGCCTCTGCTTGAATGACATTAGGAATGATAATTCTAAGTAACAATGGAATAAAGCTAGTTCCTGCAGGACATAGACAGATATAGTAGGCAGCAGCTGGTCTGACAGCTCAAGAGCAAAATATGCAAATGTGAGGTCATAGCAAATTCTAGGCATGAAATAAAGCAGGGATCTCCCTCAGGCTTCAAAGCACGCTGCTGGCACCACATATGACAAACAGTAATCATATGCAATGCAGTCCTGTGTCCTGGTGTACAATACCCACCCTCACCAGCCACTGAATATTATTTAGAACAGCATCCAATGCAGCGCATCCCATCTCCACACACATGACCTTGTATATAGCACCATATACACTGAATACCAATATTATTTTCCCAATATCTAATACAACAATTATTGTCAGAATAGGAAAAATAGCAGAGACAAAGAGTAAAGGTAAGGATAAATAAGGAGATGAGTTAAATTTGCCACCAATACTGCCCCAAGCTATCATATCTCACTGCAGCACATGTCTGAAAGGAACAGTACATTACTAAGATATACATTCTGGAAGAGTACTATGGGATATGTTGGTTGGGCTGAAACTAAAACTTAAATCAAATATGAAGAGAATACAACAACAACTAAAAATGTGTTCGATGTGCCTTAAAGGAAAAATTCATAATCGACAAAGTTTATGAAGCATAGCTGAGGATACCATAGATGTAACACCACCTGCTGTTAGACAGACTAATACAAACTGTGTTGCTGGTGAGAAGCTGTTACTTTTGTCCACTCCTTACGTGTTATGTCATATTCTTAAAATAGCCAACATACGGTGCACATTCTATTGCAAATATATTATTTTATTCATTCATTCATTTATTTTCCTAACTGTGTATAGGGGACAATGCTAGAACAACCCTAGTACCATACGGCATATACACTCATACACATACATACATCACACACATTAGGGGCACATTACAGAAACCAGTTAACCTCACAAGCATGTCTTTGGACTGTGGTAGGAAACAAGAGTACATGGAGTAAACCCACATGAAAACAGGGAAGACATGCAGACTCCAAACAGGAAAGACCCAGACAGCTCAACCTGGGAATCTATTACTCTTAGCAAATAGATTTGGTCTCCCATTAGTAAGAGCCGATTATTGGAAGCAACAGTTCCTGGGTTGGACTTGCAAAGTGAAGGTCAGCATGTATGGAATTCTGCATTGAACCCAGTCCAGGGTGTAACTCTGTCTCCTTCCGGTAAATCCCAAGTTAGGCTTTATCCACAGAAAATAAACTCATATTTTATTATCATACATTAAACATTATATACATTAACCAGAACCTTGTTTTCATCCCAGTGGTATCATTTCAAGCACAGGCCATTATGTGGGCTAATCATGGTAGTCTCCTATACAGCATGCCATACCATCCATGGCCAGGATTCTGAGAACATAACTGGGTCCTCTCTTTCTGGTTTTTAGGAATAACAATGCCATTAAACAACACTAAACAGTTTCAGGTGTCAGGGTGTAATGAGAGAAGGCAATTAGCATCTAGTTAAAAAGCATATTTATGCACATTAGGGGTTGCATGACTAGTAATTTTATTAGCATTTAACCATGCAGTGCTTATATTGAGCACGATCCTTCCAAAACAAGATCAAGTGTTACACTGGTAAAATATTCCAAATTAGGATATTTCATTACTATTTGTGAGCAGTATATTAAAATGAAAACGGACAATATTAATAATTCTAATTCTAGTAGAATGGTACTTATCTGTGTGTAAAATATTTTCCAAACACCCAAACAGCTTGTGTTTTTTGATGGCAAGGCTTGATTAAATCATCATTGTGCTCTGTGCTCATCCCTCAGGAGAGCTTGCAGATGATAAGGTACTTACAGACATATTTATTAATATAGATATTTTATTTTGAAGTATACTGTATTATGTGTTGCATTATGAGCACTGTTATGTTTATTCATTCTGGGACCTTTTTACTAATTGCCCACTTTAGGACCCTTTACCTGATGTTTTACAAATTAAGCACAGCAGTGCAGATTACTGTTGAACTGGATTCATCATTCCTGAAGTTTTTCTAGACTACCATAGTTTTATTGGCACAGTGTTTTAAAGAAGAGGTGCTTTCTTTACTGTCTTACTGCATCCTTGGTATCAAGGATAGATCCTTGTTTTTTTTCTCATTCCAACTAGTAGACTACAGCATCCCATGGCAATTAATGGATCTTGTAGTTGTCTAACCTATGCAACCACTAAAGCAGAAAGTGGCAGCAACTGTTTTCATACGTACCAGCTAAAACACATGATCGCCCTCAAACTCCCAGACTGGTAAGTCTCATGTGATAAAACGAGCACAAGTACATAAATTCTACCACGAGGACAACAAAAAACAAGAGCTAAAATGAAGCAAAACAGATCCAAGATACAACAGATCCAAAAAATTTAATGTGCATGAATGGAGTGAATAAAACGCAAAGCACTAAGTGGAGAACACGTGCCAAACGCAAATGTCACAAACCGACTAGGCAGTTCCTAAAAATAAATCCGCCACAGCTATTAATACTTAAACTCAAAGTGCTATTGAAGGATGGAGACTTGAGCCAAGGAAAGTGTAACAAATACTGACATTATGGTGTGACTCATTTAAAAAGTCTAATTTACAAACCCAAATCAGTTTGGAAAAAAAAGTCGGGACAGTATGTTTCTTCTTTTTATTTTATTGCCGAGGGTATAAACCAAAATGTTTCATGATTTGTCTGGTAAACTTTATTTCATTTGTTTAAACGGTCATGGCCAAAATTGTTGACACCCCTGAATTTTTTCCAGAAAATGTATTTATTTATGAAAGTATTTATCCAAGAAATGTATTGCAATTACACGTTGGACAGTTTTGTGTGTACTGAAGCACAGAAAAAACCCAGAAAAAATCCAAACATGATACACTTTACTGCAAAAGGTCAGTTGTCAAGTTGTCTGCAACAGACAATTTTAAACTCTCAACCTAACTAGTATTTCAGAGACCTGTTCCCTGAGCAACCCCTAATCCACATATTTCAAATCTTCATAAAATCTACAATCTAATATAAATATGAACTACAATACCCACTCAAAGCTAAACCATGCAATTTACTCTGATAGGAAGATTCTATGGAGATGAGTCTTCTGAACGTTTCATGTCCCCTTTTTGAGACCCAAATTACGAGTGCTAAAAAGCTCACATCCAAGCACATGGTCTCCTAGTAACCCACTGAATAGTTTCACAGTTAAAAACATTCTGCATAACACTAACCACTCCTGCTCTTAATCTGATCCGTTGACAAAAGCCGTCTCCAATTATGCATGAACAGAACAGAATAGACTAGAATTTGCAGTAGTTTATACTCAGACCCTCTGTTATAGTGAGTTTTAAATCAGAACTATTGGAAATATACAAATTGCAGTATATATAAATAAGTGCAAAAGCTAAATATACAAAGAACTGCAAGCAACATAAACTTGAACATAAAACCATCTCACTTCTGTTCTTAGATAAAAGACAATTCTGCTTCTGTTTAGGCATTATGGGTCAATTATGATAATGACAAGTATATTTTTAGGCAAATTCAGGTACGAAACTGTTGTCAGCCACAATACATGTACATCTCGGTACCAAGACTCTGTGCCAAGTGTGGCCCACATATAATCCACCAAAAGTAAAATGTATGCAGGATTTGCATTTGAGGTGCAGTTCTGGCTGTGGACTTGCAGTCAGATTCAGTCAAAGTTATTGCTGTCATTCTCTATGTGGCCTGATGAAAGTTGCAGGTGTGCACCTTCATTCATCTGTCATCAGAGTTAGAGCTCATCACAAACAATTTGTGAACTTTATAATAAAATGTACTTACTATTCCAAATTGCTTCTAAACTGATTAAGAAATTTGTATGTGTAAAAATACACACATAAATCAATAATCATCAGACATGTACAAGCTCTAAATTAACCAGAAGAGTAACCAGAAGACCATGTTATCTGCTGTAACAACACAGAAATGCCTTTGTGTGTTTTTTTTTACACTGATGGTTCAGCTCTAGCAGAAAAGCAGGATATTGCTGCTGCCCAACCGTGTTTGAGCTTCCGAAACGTAAAACACTCTACTTCACATTTACAGAAAGATCTGCCAATGAAAGATCACTAGACTTACCTGACAAATATAGAATCATTCATGAGAGGAGACACAGACGCACACACTCGTGCACCAACAAAAATGACTGCAGAAAAATACCACGAAAAAACTTTCTATAAATAACTGTCTTTCCCTTGAGGCTAGGGAAACCAGGCAGTATGCTATCCTCATCTCTCTCTAAACAAAAGCTGAAGTTTCCACTATAAAACTTTCCATCTATTGCGACCGCAGTCTGTAGTTTACCTATCAATCTTTCATCACTAAGTGACTAATCAGTGAAGTACAAGGCATATGCATGACAGTAGTGAGGCCTAAGCACAGCGCAATAAACTGATTTAGTTTGAGCAACACATGAGCAAAACCTCCACAAGTCTCAACCAGCATATAAATGTACAATACCAAATAAAGTAATAAAAAGTGGTGCTTGAAAGTTTGTAAAGCCTTTAAAACTTTCTATATTTCTACATAGCCATAAACAAAAACATCACCAGATTTTCATACAAGTAGATAGAGAGTCCAACTAAACAAATATAAGAAGTATTTTACTATACATTTATTCAGGATAAATGATACAAAAAGTACTGCTTGTTAAATGCAAGAGTATGTGAAACTTACACTATGAAGCTTTCACTATGCTGGCAGTATGACCTCCTTAACCTACTTAGCAGCTAACTAACTAAACTGCTGATTAGTCCTCCACATCAACTTGCTATGTGTTGGAATTTTGACCCACTGCTCTGTACAGAACAGCTTCAACTCTGGGATGTTGGTGGGTTTCCTCACATGAACTGCTGACTTTCACAACCTTTCTGCTGGATTAATTTCAAGACATCGGCTTGGCAACTTTAAAAACAAAACATTAGATTCATACTTTAACCATATTTTGTTAAACTACTGTGTTGAGGGTTGTAGTCTTACTACACGAAGTCCTTTCTAGAGATGAAGTTTACAGACAGACATCCTCATGGTTTCCTTTAGAATATACTTGTACAAGCCAGAATTTGTTGCTCCAACAATGATGGCAAACTGTCCTGGCCCAGATGTAGCAAAGCAAGCCAAAAGCCATGATACTACCAACACCATTTTTCACAAATGGAATGAACATAATGCTGGAATGTGCAGAGAGTAGCAATTCTTTCAAGCCAAAAAAAATTTGGTTTCATTTGTCCACAAAATGCAGATGTGAGAGAGACTCTTAGTTGCTTACTTGCTCCTAATTTACCATGGAAGCCTGTTTGACATTTGGAAGCGTGCAGACTATTATGTTAGATGATGTTGGAATCTTAAAATTCCTAAATTTATATAGTCTATTTGACTGTAGATTGAGTCCAAATTATGAAAAGAGAAAGGGATAAAGGGAGAGAGAGATAAATCATAAATTTGTGATTTGTGCATTTGTTTTCAAAAGCTTAAAAATGGATAAACATTCTCTAAACGTGATGATTCCATATTTTGTCATGGGTAGTATCAGTTGCAAATCACTCTGGATAAGAGCCAAATGTAAAAGAGTGTAACTGAAAGTCAAAATCTAGAGACTGGAGGCAAACAACCGTTGACAGTGTTTTACTTCAGGTGCATGGTGTAAAGATTTTGTTTATTTTTTACCAATATGCCTCTGTGGTGCATTTCCCAAAAGCATAGTTGCTTACTAACTATGTCAGCAAGTTACATAGTTACATTGCAACTGCATGATTCCAAATATGTGATCTGTTCTCTTGGGAAATTCACCCCTCTTCTGTTTGTGCATATGAATATCCTTCTCCTGCCTATTGTGGTGGGATACGAAGAGCAGAGGGATTGGTTTTAGTGTTGGAAGGTGAAAAGTACTGCACTCTCCCAGCATTTTTCCATTTGTAACAATGTTTCAGTAGTGTTCAGCTCTCTTACCCAGCAAATGTTAACAACAAATGCTGCCACTGTTTTAAGTGAATTTTAATTAGGTAAATCATTGATTATGTTAGCGTGCTGCAATTAATCATATTTGATTCACAATAAAGCTTTTGGAACTATTGGAAATAGTTGAGCTGGCTGGCTCTGGTACATTAAATCATGACAAATAACAATTCCCATAAAGCGAGAGAGGGACGAGTATGCTTAAAAAATAGCTTTACAAGACAAATGTAGGAATTTCAGGAATTTCGATGATTCTGCCAGACAATAGTGCTTTTTACAAATGTTTTTTTTTTCAATTCATTGGTTAGGGTTGGTTATGTGTAGTGCTAGATGAGCTGTCTACAGTAATATATGACCAATAAGATGACCTCACAAAAGCAGTAATTCAAATGTGAGTGTGAAGAACAAGCTCTTACACTAACAGGATGGTAGTTCCAAAGCTATCAGTGTCAGGAGTTTGTTCCCGCTGTCATTCTGAATTTGGCCCCAAGGCTTATTGTTTGCCTCAACATGATTCTACAAAACACAAAATCAGTTCTTTGACTCCCTCTCACTTACTGAGATGAAATTTGGCATGGTAATGCACAAACAACGACGTGAGATGCATTTTATATATTCCTTTCCTGTTTATTCCAAACCTTTTACTTCTGAGAAAGTGAGCAACTCTGTTGCATTCTGTGTCAGATAAAGAAAACCATACAAGCTGAGTGGAATGGCAATGAGAGAGCCACAGAGAGAGAGACAGACAGAAAGCTAGAGAGACAATGAGGTCTGAGCCACAAGTGGATAAAAATAAAACTATTAGAGCTATTAACTCAGGGTGCCACTTAATAGCATTAGTGTTTATCTATCTGCATTTACATATGCATGTGCCAAAAGATATCCTACAGTGAGCAAGTGCACTACTGCAGTCATGCAGTCACTAATGCAGCACTAATGCAGCGCTGAAGAGTTCTTTAGCAGCTCTTTACAGAAGCAGACTAAAACTACATGCCAGCACACTCCATTTAACCCATCACACACACCTCAATCCTGATTTATTCTTCATGCCTATACATTCTCATGCTCCACGTCTCTCACACAAACCATGCCTAATTACAAACTAATGCCTAGAAAATCAGGAAGAAACACGCAGCTGGCACCAGGCATGGTAATTTCGTTTTAATTTTAGAAGCTGTGGAACCTGGCTTCTCTTGAGTGAGAATGAGTTCACAGATGAGCACATAAAAGGAAGCATGCATGTTGTCTGCAACAAAAATGCAACAAATCTCACGTATCTGGGAGTGAAAGCAGGGGAGAGCCATGTGCTTTCCATTAATCCTTTGTAAAACATCATCACACCATTTCCAGATGTTGTGATGTACCAGTTCTTGTTGACTTTCACTGAAGCTCTATTTTCATAAGCAAAAGCAATGCTGCCTGTTAAAGAACACCATCATCCAACAGAGGTTTCCACCTCGCAGATCCACCTCCCAGATTTTTTTGTAGACAGTACTCCAGTACATGTACAGGGGAATTGGCAATTTATTCCCCACTGACCACTAAAGAAAAAGTGTTGCTTTCCACTACAGTATGAAATCCTGGAACTACATACAACAAAAACAATGGGTTTCTGAACTGAGCAGATGGTGTCCCAGACCCGTCACATAAACTATCTAAGGTTCTGTTTGGTACAGCACATTACATTCCAAGACACGGTTTCGTTCACTTGTGCATGCTAATTCAATTTTATAAGTTTCACAGTTTATTCACTCTCTTACCTCAGAGACCAGCAATAAACTTTGATTTACAAGCATAATTATATGAACAGTAGGATTACAGCATGCACTGGCTGTTGTTCTTTGTGCTAACAGGCCGGATATGTATTTCGGCACTGAGTACTATGTCAGGAATTCCCTTATGATCCTGCTAGCATACTACACAGCCACGCTAGCTTCTGAAATGCTAATCTGAAAAGCTGGATGCCAAGCTGCGGGAAGCCGATACTCCCAGTGGCACTCAGAGGCATGGCACAGGCAATGAACATTATCCTTGGAGGCACTGCCAAGAACACTGAGACTTCACTCATACATGTGCCTCAAGACCAGCAACGTACGACAAACCACACAAAAAAATCCCTGTATTGTAAAACCTCATTCATGATAATAACCTAAAGACTGATGTTAAATTATGTTAATAAATGTGAAAATGCAGTCAGATCCTGAGTTCAAGCTTCCTCTATCCTATTGCCTGCTACATCCTGTTTGATATGTTACTACTATAACCCGCCTGTAGACGCAGCTACCCCTTAACTGAATTACGACCTAAAGATGTTTTATTTGGTGGATGTTAGGAAAATTGCTGACTTTATTTTTTTGTAGCTTTCCTTGTAGGAAGAAACACTGACGGTACACTTGCTAAGGTTGTATCATGAGAAACTAACTACAGATACTCATACAAGAGGCGGTAGATATGAGGAGAAAGGACATAGGTGGGTAAGGACCCAAAGAAAGGAAGCAAAGACCCATCCAAAACATAGTTTAGAGTTCTGCAGAGCCTTTTACAATGTCCCAGCACCACAATATTATGTTGGGATCATTGACAGATAAATACATGTTACATATCCAGATAAATGCATGTATCAGAGCTTCTGTGGCTAAGAGATAAGAGCCAGTTCCTGACTATATGGCTTGACCTTGCAATATGAAGGTTGGGTGGTGCTCTTACGGGTCTCTGCAATAGACTCAGTGACTACCATGATAGAATCCTGACCACACAAGGACAAAACAAGAACTTTCGAATGCTTATCCTTTGAAGTGGAGTCAGTGGCACAGTAGCTTTGGCAGTGTTAGCTCATCATCTCATCATCTCATTTAATGTGAGTGTTTAATACAACAACTTAATTTGAAATATGGTTTGAATAATTTCAGCCAATTAACTGAATTACAGAGCGGGGCAGAGTAAGCCGTGTCTTATTGGCATATATAGCAACAGGGTCTTGAAACCAATCTGATGGCTTACTTAAAAGGAAGCTCTGATACCAGGTCTAGGCCAGATTTCCTTAAAGTATCGTGCACAACAACAATTAAATTCAAGTTCATTTCAATTCAATTTTATTTATATAGCGCTTTTTACAACGTAACATTGTCTCAAAGCAGGTTTACAGTAATACATTATCTTAAAAGGCCAATCCCAAATTGAGCAAGCCCAGGGCGACAGTGGCAAGGAAAAACTCCCTAAAATGGTAGGAAAAATCCTCGGGAGGAACCAAGACTCAACAGGGGACCCGTCCTGCATGGGCGACCTAGATGTTTATTAAACAACAAAAAATTGGCACCCCGTATAGGGTTGTTCCTGCCTTGTGCCCTGTGGCACAGACTGGGCACCGACTTTCCCTTGCCACTGACCAGGATTAAGGAGAGAAGAGAATGAATGAATGAATGAATGAATGAATGAATTAATTAATTAATGAATTAATGAAAATCTTGTGAAACAAAACACATGGCTGGAAGTGAAATGTAATATAAATAAAAACCAAAAGCAGATGGCAAAAGTTAAAGTGAACAAACTCACCAGTGAGCCAGTCATACGTCACAGACGGAGCTGAAAACACGAGTGGAAGACTAAACCTTTTGCAATTCACAATACTGAAATATAGAAATGATAGTAATGACCTGTGTCTTGACTAAAGAGGAGATTTGTGATGGTCCAGATACTTTTGCATCCATAGACAGTATTAGGAACAACACAGAAGATCAGCCAGATGAACCAGAAACTCAGCAAGTGAACGTGAACCAGTTTATATAGTTCAACGTTAGAGAGAGTACAAAGGGATGAAAGGAGTACTACTTACACTAGGACAGGCACATATACCTGGTACAAATACGCAGGGGAAAGTGATTAACACAAACACGAGGAACTTACACAAAATAGTCATAAAACACATCGACCGAAGGTAAATTCACGTCTAATTTGGCTATAGTTCTGGTTTTTCATCCAGTTATGAATAACTGAAATGTATTCGTAAGGAGGCTCAGTCGCCTAAAAGCTAGAAATCGGTGCACTCCATGTACACGGCAGAGCAACAGAGCCTGAGCATTCGTCTGCTGTGAGACATCGATGCTCACTGGTGGCCTGGCAAAAAAAAAAAGAAACCTGCTAAATGACAACAGGAGCCATCAGGTTTCTCCTTGTTGGCCAATAAGTTGACATAGAGCTGGATGAAGTGTGTATGACAGGTGCTTTGAGGCAGCCTCCTCGTGAGCGAGGACAGACGGGCCTGTCAGCTAGCTGCAGATTGTTTACGCTGTAGAGAAACGAGGCAGTGACTCGAGGCTTTATTGCTTATCGGCTCCGGTTGTGTCTCAGAGGGACGCCCCTAAACCGTCGGGCTGTCCCTGGGCAGGAGCTCTTCCAGTCACAGAGGACCCACGAGTTACAACAGGATCCATCTCGAGACAGCATGAGTAATAAAATAGTCCGCTGCGTTTGCGGTTGGGTCGTGAACAAGAAACGCACTGGGACCGTATTGTCTTCATGGACGAATCCAGGTTCTGTTTGGGATCCTGTGATGGTTGGGCTCGAGAATGGATGCCTCTGGGTAAGCAGAGCTGCTGCTGGTGTGATGATCTGGAGAATCGGTCACCCCTAGTAGTGATACGAGGGAGGGACACTAACAGTTCAGCGATATGTACAGGGGAAACCTGTGGGAACATGTCCCTATAGGACCCGTATACCTCCAGTGCCCAGTCGTATCTCATCAAACCCTTCCTCAGCACGTTTCATGTGGATTCACTGGAGAACCCAAATATAAACCAGCGAGTGATCTTCCTTAACTGGTCTTTGGTAGAACGACTTGTGGATTCCCTGCATCTGTGACATAACTGCGCCCCGGGGTCATGTGACACATGTGTCCTTAGTGTTCTTGTTTTTAATCCAAAGGCCCTAGGAACATCTGTAGGTTCTGCGGTATCCATGAAATACGAGTGCATTACAATTCTACCTCTGCCAAGAAGCTAAAACTGGGTGGTGTTCGGATCTTCCAGCAGGACAGCGATCCACAATGAATGTCCAGATCAAATTAAAACATGAAATATGTCAGTCCATTGATCTATAGTGAATAGGAAACCTGTAGGGGGAGCTAAAGAGGGCACAAGAGATGACCTGGAGCATCTCTGAGAGACTCTGAAAAGAGGAACAGGCTCCAATCCAATGCTCTGTATCTCCAGCCTTAGAGGATCGTATGGGAGGAGACAAAGTGTTGTTTTATTCCTAAATGCATCGGGGAACAATAAAGGTGACATGTGCTTCTGCTAAAAGTAATTACTTTCTTGAGGACATACTGTACATTTTGACTCAGGAGTGAAAAGGTTTGCGGTGTCCAAAAGTCCGAAAGTTTATGGCGTCCATGTTATCACACCCCTGTGCAGCTCCTCACACCTGCTGCACATCCCTCAATAGCTTCATACCCATCAGCCTTGGCGTCTGCGCCCCTCTGACCCGAGCCGCTCAGACATGACTGTGGGCCACGCAGCTTGTGAAAGATATTTCCAGAAAACAGACAGGAAGCTGCGAGCAAGTGAGCAGTGCTGAGCAGTGATGGGGAACTCTTCATCAGAAGATGAGTGTCTGTGTGATGAACCAGAAATCCTGAGGTGTGGAATCACAGCAAGGTGTGAGATGTTGATCTTCTCAGCCACCCCTAAGTGCTAACACAGGAACGAAGGACTGTGAAGGACTGGATTTTAAGGCAGGAGAAAACTTGCTATTGGGGGTTTGCACTGAATTATTCCTGGCAAAAAAAATGTTGGGATTTATTTAAACTTTCTATGTATGAATATAACGATGATATTTGCACATGGAAGTGATTACAATATTAGAATGAAAGGATACGTTTATTGGGGGAGGCTGTACAGTTGAAAGGAGGCTCCAGTTACCCTGTCAGGCCGTCTCTAGCCTGGACACAAGACGAGATACGGTTGTTCATGGGGGCAGACAGGTTCTGTATGGTAACCTGCAGCATATTTGCCCACATTTATTACAGCTGAGCCTGTACATCCTGCATATTTGTATAAGCCCAATTCCCCGGAAGTGTGTAGAACATGAAAAAAACAGAATACGATGGTTTCTCTGATGGTATGGGGGGATTTTTACCTCTGTGAAGGCACCATTGATTTTGAAAGGTACATACAGGTTTTTCAGCAACATATGCTGCCATCCACGTAACGTCTTTTTCAGGGACATCCCTGTTTGTCTCAGCAACACAAAGCCAAGTCACGTTTTAACGTCTTACAACGTTATAGCTTCATAGTAAAAGAGTACGGCTCCTAAACTGTCCTGCCTGCAGTCCAGACCTGTCTCCTATTTAAAATGTGTGCTGCCTTATAAAGCGCAAAATACGACAACAGAGACCCCGGACTGTTAAGACACTGAATTTGTACATCAAGCAAAAATGGGAAAGAATTCCAGCTACAAAGCTTCAACAATGAATGTCCTCAGTTCACCAAAAACGCTTACTGAGTGTTAAAAGAAAAGGTGATGCAACACAGTGGTAAACACGCCCCCGTCCCAACTCTTTTGGAACGTGTTACAGGCATCAAATTCAAAATGAGTAAATATTTGAAAAAAAAAACAAAACACTAAAATATGTTTTGTTTAAACATTTAATATCTTGTTTTTGTAGTGTGTTCAGTTAAATATGGGTTAAAAAGGATTTGCAAATCATCGTATTGAATTTTACTGTATGCTTAATTTTTGGAATTGGGGCTGTATATACAGTATACATGTGCATATACAGTGCATATATAATGAAGGACAATGAATGTAAAGTATATCTAAACTCATTTAGTCGTTCTATTCTCTTCTTAGACCTCTCTTTTATAAGTCTTGTCCTTGACTACAATACAATAGATCTGGCAGATGAGGCATAACCCACTTTTCCATGCCGGTGGTAAGACCTGCTGATACACAGACATGTAGTGAAGGTTTTAACGCATGTTTCAGCGCTGAGACGCAAGGCCAGCTGAGCTGCCTGACATTGTGACTGACAGCTCACTTATTACTCTGATGTACAGAACATCCTTCAAAATCCAGATCATCACCTGGGGTCAAGCTTTAATTCCTTGTGCAGCATTACATAAGCGCACTTATTGCTTTTTCAAGACACTTCCGATAAATATTATTGTTCGTCTTTCTTGTGGTTAGAGACAGAGACGGAAGGAGAAATGATAAAAGAAAAAAGAAGGCGAAAAAATAAGTGATTGAGTTACTTTTTATGTACTTGTCACAGATGAGCTGAATAAAATCACACTTTGGACTGGTTGCTCATGTCCAGTCAACGTCCATTTCGGTCAACGACCGAGTTCGTTAATTGGGGTAAACCCTGGAGAACTTCTATTGAAAACTTCCTGAGAACGTCTAAGGTGACAGCAGAAAGTCACAGCTCCCTAAATCCCTGAAATCCAAATCCCTGGGTCTACGGGAACTGAAAGGTATATTTCAGTTTTATAAGTGTGCCCAAGTAGAACCTAGTGTTCTCAGGAAAGTGCAGAAATATCTTGGGAGCATTCTAAACATTTTGGAAGGAGACTCTCAGTGGACAGCCGTTTTCACGTCTCTCCAGAGATGCTTGATTGGGTTTGTTTTAGGCATATGGCTGGGCCACTTGATGACATTCACAGGGATGTCCCTAAGCCACTGCTCGCGTTGTCTAGGATGCGTATTTAGGGTCATTGTATGGTTAGGAGCCCAGTCTGAGGTCCCTGAGCGCTCTGGATCAGGTTCTCATTAAGAATATTTTTGCACTTTGGTCCGTTCAGATTTCCCTCAACCCTGACCACTCTCCCTGTCCCGGCTGCTGAAAACCACCCACACACCATGATGCTGCCACCACCATGCTTCACTGTAGGGATAGGATTGGGCAGGTGAGCAGATAAGCTGGGCTTGGTGTCCTCCAGACATGATGTTTAGAATTTAGAGCAAAAAGTGCAACCTTGGTTTCACCAGACAGAAAATCTTCTTTTTTTTTGTCATTTCAGGTCAGTCATGCCTCTTTTACTGAGAAGAGGCTTCTGTTTGAACCCAAAGCTCAGATTGCTTGTGGTGCTGCAGTGCTGGTTGACCTTCTGAAAGTTTCTTGCATCTGCACACAGGATAAAAAAGAAACCGTTGGGTTCTTGGACACCTCTCTGACCATAGCCATTCCAAAGGCTTTCCTTTTTTTTGGCAAATTTAGAGCACGGTTTCTGCTGAATGTGGATTTATGTTTAATAATCAGATTTGAAGTTGAAATATCACCAGGCAGGCCATTGTAAAACTGGCAGTGCCTCTATATATGGCTAAGATAAGGTCTCTTTCTCTCTGGGACCTTCCCAGGCTCAGCGTCTTGCTCCTAATGATTAATCAGCTGTGATACAAACACATTCCATTCATTTGTTTATTTGTGACCTTGGTAAGGTTGAAGGGGTTTAACTGAGTCTGCAAGCAAAGGCAACACAAACAGAAGAATCAATAATGAAAGACTTCGTTAAATTAATCGTGCATCGAAGGAATGCCGCTCACTAAAATGGCTTTTGAACTCAACGTGGTTCTGCAGACACAAAACATCCAGTAGATACAAATGAATCATTGCTAAAGTTTATTCTTTGACGGAACAGAAGGATTTTGTACACAAATGCAAAAAAAATGGTTAACAGTGGTGAACATCTTTGGAGGGATGTTTGGTCGAAATTAGACTTACGGCTAAACTTCATGTGCAAGTCCAAAATAGAAAACATTGGGACATTTTGGAAACCGTAAATAACAAAATGAAGTGTTCTCTCCACCGCTGCTCCCTGTAGCTGCTCGGATCAGATTTAAAACTCTGATGCTTGCTTACGAAGCTAAAAATGGACCTGCACCCTCCTAGCTTGTCGCACTTATCACACCCCGCACTGCACCTCGTTCACTCCGGTCCTCTAGCACTGCTCGACTGGTCCCCCCGTCTCTCAGGGGACGAGGAAGGAACTCATCTAGACTCTTCTCTGTTTTGGCTCCTAAGTGATGGAATGAACTTCCCTTCAATGTTCAAACAGCCGAGTCTCTGCCCATCTTTAAACGCCGTTTGAAGACCCATTTATTCCGCACCTACCTTAACTAAACCCCCCACCCTTGTCCTTCTATCTCTTAAAAATAAACAAAAAACACAGCCTTTCCAGTTTCAGAAGTGTATTCTTGTTTAGATTCCTTATTACTGAGAATGGATTATGTTACTGATGTCTTAAAGCACTTTAGTAAGTCTCTCTGGATAAGGGCGTCTGCTAAATACTGTACATGTAAATGTAAGTGTAATTTGGTCGCTTCTCTTGTGTTCAGCAGGTCAGAGTTCGATTCAGTATAAGATCTGTGAAACATGGTGGTGGGAGTATCATGGTGTGAACCTGTTTTGCTGCATCTAGGACAACAAACGGACTTCATTCTAAAGGAAAACATCAGCACGTCTGAACGTGAACTGAATCTCCGGAGAACGTGGAATCGATTTCTATAACCGCGTACAAACCTTTTTAATGCAATTCCTTATCTTCTTTTAGGACGTGTGTGAAACTCAGATGCCGTTTGAGCTCCTGAAGGGTTCACAAGGTTCTGTTCGGTGCGTTTTCGCTTTAGGGCAGTATTACTCGTGCCCTGTCGGTGAGGATCTGTTGCTCTCTGAGATTAGCAGAACAATTCTCTTCAATCACTACCTCTTTGCATGTGCACCTGACAGAGAGGAAGCAGGACGAGACAGTTTAACCTGAGGAAATTCCCTGCTGCTGTTCATCTTGGTTTGTTGATTTGGGTTTTTTGTTGTTGTTGTTTCTCAATCTAATGCAGAAATCTCAAATTATCCAGCAGTGAAAACGTCAGATGTTTCCTCATCGTTGAGCGTCAGCTCTGGTCACCGTTCAGGCCGGGTGGTTTCCACTGTACTCTAAAGGTCGCTCAGTTCTGGATCCAGTACCACGAGCATGTGAGTACCACTTCTAATTTCGTTCCTTTCGGACCCAGGTCGCCAGACTAGACCTTTTTTTTTGGTGGGTGGGTATTAATTTCAGATCAGATGGTTGTGATAGTTAATCTTTTCATCAGGCTGGATCCCTTTTGTGCTTGTGGTGCAGCGGCAGGTAGTGTCGGTGCAGAGGTGTTTTTGATCTTATCTCACGTGGAACAAAGTTTTCAGGCAGACGGGTTCTCGCTCTAAATCGTTCTCATGGACCGGCGTCTGTCAGGAAATTATTTCCTCATGTGACCGGTCATCATGTGCCTGGGAAATTCATGCACGGATCTCCGTGAGATAAAAGAACAACAAAAGACTTTTCTAAGTCTCTAAGTGAGTCGAGTCGTTTGGGTTTGTTCGTGCTTCCGTTAACCGTTTTTAAAGATTTCACACATTTGTTTCCACTCCAAAATGTATTAGTAAAATATACACGAATATATAATATATTGATTCAGTGAATCATTTGGTCGTTTATCTTCTTTTGTTCAGCAGGTCAAGGTTTGATTCAGTGAATCATTTGGGGTTTTTTTTCTTTTTGATTCAGTGAATCATTTGGTTATTTCTCTCCTTTTATTCAGTAGGTCAGGGTTTGATTCAGTGAATCATTTGTTCATTTCTTTACTTTTATTCAGCAGGTCAGGGTTTGATTCAGTGAATCATTTGGTTATTTCTCTCCTTTTATTCAGTAGGTCAGGGTTTGATTCAGTGAATCATTTGGCCGTTTCTCTTTTGTTTAACAGGTCAGGGTTTGAATCAGTGAATCATTTGGTTATTTCTCTCCTTTTGTTCAGCAGGTCAGGGTTTGATTCAGTGAATCATTTGGTAATTTTTCCTCTTTTATTCAGCAGGTCAGGGTTTGAATCAGTGAATCATTTGGCCGTTTTTCTTTTGTTTAACAGGTCAGGGTTTGAATCAGTGAATCATTTGGCCGTTTCTCTTTTGTTTAACAGGTCAGGGTTTGAATCAGTGAATCATTTGGTTATTTCTCT
>JAUZST010004056.1:0-16611 GCA_034779995.1 Parotocinclus haroldoi
AAGAGCACCTACTCTCCTAACACCTCTAACAAACTAACTACTTCTAACCTCATCTCCTTCTTTCTCTTCTCTACTTCCCTTTGACCTCTTTAAGGCCCTTTATAAGATGTTTTACCTTTAACTTATTATTATTATTTTTGTACTTCACTATTGTAAGTCGCTTTGGACAAAAGCGTCTGCCAAATGTAATGTAATGTAATGTAATGTAATTTGAGCTTTGCGCCATGGCACGTTATCCTGCTAAAAGTAGCCATCAGTAGGTGATACACTATGGTCAGAAAGGGATGGTCAGCAACTAGGTTTTGGTGAGACCCTGAATTGTAGCCTCAGTTTCCTGTTTTTACCTAACAGGATTGGCATCTGGTGTAGTCATCTGCTACTGTAGCCCATCTGCTTCAAGGTTGGCCTTATAGCCTTTCTATTAGCGCAAACCAGTTTGGTCATTCTCTTCTGACCTCTGAAATTTCAAGGCATTTTTACCCAACTGCCACTTACTGGACATTTTGTAGCATTATCTGTACACCCTAGAGCTGGCTATGCACAACTCCCAGCAGTTTCTGAAATAATCAGATCAGCCTTTTGAACACAAACAGTCATACCATGTCCCCATTCTGTTGCTCAGTTTGAACAGCAGCATGTTGTCTAACCAGCTAGCTTGGTCTTGACTTACTGCCTTTATAAAAGCTACACCCCCAGCTTTTTGGGTAATGTTGCATAACATTTTCCTTTTTGCCTCATACAAACCATTTGACATCAACTGTATGAGAAGCTGATCCAGCTAGAATTTCACAGGAACCAAAAAATCACTATTCTGGTTACACTGTGCTTTTAAAATGCTGTGAGGCAAGGGCACAGAGTGTTCCACCGAGTCTCACAGAGCAACAGGCCCAACCTGTTTACAATCTGCACCCTCCCCTGTGTGGTACTGACTCACAGGGACGAGCTCACTCTCCATACACAGACCCAAGCCCGTTGTTAGCCAGTCTCTTCTTTTTTCAGAACGTCCCTACATCCCCTCTCATTCCTTCTCTCTCTCTCTCTCTCTCTCTCTTTCTCTCTCTCTCTCTCTCTCTCTCTCTCTCTCTCATTCTCTCTCTCTTCTCTCTCTCTCTCTGTCTCTCTGTCTCTCCCCCTCTGAATGTAATTAGTCTGGTTGCTAGGGGAGACTCTCCAGATTTTGTTGAGTTATAAAAAGCCTGGTTGCATCAGCTAATCAGCTAGAAATGTGCTCTTTACCACACCTAATAAAAAGTGGAAAGCAGGGAGTGAGGAAAGAACTCAAAGACGGAAAACGATTAGCATGAAAGGGTCTGAATTTAGATTTTTTAAATTAATTTCAGTACAAAAACAAACAAGGCTCTATGTCGGACTTGTGAAACATTATTCCATATGAAACCTGATTGCCACCACTGCCCTCAGAAATGATTTCAGCCAGGCAACTAGGGAATTTGTTGCATCCGGGGAATACTTTTTTCATTTCCTGTTTATCCATCTTCCCACTCCAGCTCTCATTTCAGGACTCATGTGGAAATGAGAGTGTTGGGAGTTGATGAGGTGAGACAGAAGGGGGCAAGGGGGTTGGTGGAGTGAAAAAGCGACAGAGAAAGAGAGTTACCAATGAGGAAAAAATGTGTTGCTTAAAGATTGCTTGTTGACATCATCTTGGTCTTAATGGTCATATATCCTCTCCAAACCTTCTCCCATAACCAAGGGCAATACCGACTTCTTTGTTTTAAGTAGTGCTTTTTATTTCCGTCACAATTAGTGGCCAGTTTTGTCTCAGATAGTTCTGACGTTTGAAATGCACTGTAAGGAAACATGGGAAAGCTCTGAGACTAACGCAATTTAAACTGAGTGTTCAACCTAAGGAACATGTTGGTTCAGGATAGATTAACCTCCAAAATGTGCGACTGTGGTGGCCTAGCGGTTAAGGTAGTGGACTAAGGACCATACGGTTTCACGTTCAAATCCAACCAAATTGCTTTGATTGTAAGAATGTATAAACTGTAAGTCGCTCTGTATGAGGGCATATGCGAAATGGCGAGCATGGACAGCTGCTGCAATACTGCCAACTTAAAATAAAAATATGTAAATATGACGTGACATATCATACATATGCATATTAATGCATTATGTCATCTAGCAAGGTGTGAGCTGTGCGATCATGTGAAAAGTTGAGAGTTTGGACTGGTAAAAAATGAATTAGTGAACAAATGAGACTTTGGTTTGATAGGCTGGTTACATTGTTTTTACATTGTGGTCTTTAAGTCAAACTCCATTGTGGTCTTTAAGTCAAATTTATTTAAAAACGAGCCAGTCTCTAAACAGCATTACAATTTGATATCTGATCTTCTATTATCTAAGCCCAATCGCAAATTGAGCAAACCTAGGGTGAGAGTGGCAATTAAAATCGCCTAAACATTATAAGGAAGAAACCATGGAAGGACTAGTGTGAACAGTAAAAACCATATTACATCAGACCAATTCAGTTCTGATTTGGGTCAATTTCATGGTTTTCAGTGACAACGAAATCCAATATGCATTTACCACTTCTGACTTGAGCCTTGCGTTCAGATAGAACAATCCAGAAAAGTAACTGCCACAAATTACTGAAATTCTCAATTTTACTTTCTTGTCCTCGTGCAAACTCAGTCACCATTTACTACTCATTAATATCAACATAAGCTTAGGGTTAGCAGTCTCTACTGTAGGTTCTGCTGTGTTTGTTCACTTCTGAGGTGGTGGGTCGGATGGCTCGGTCTTCTTTCGCTCATGCAGGTCGATTTAATAGCGTGGCCTTTAAAGCCTTGTGTTGAAAACAAGCCACCTTCAATAGAAAATGTGAACAACCTCTCAAAAACTAATTTAAACAGTAAATTTGATTTTGGCCACAGTTACCTGAAGTGGTAAATGCCAGTATTCACCCGGACTGGAGCTAAAAAGGTCTGATTTAAATATAATTTAAATTTTTCAATTTGCTTTTCCTGTGGGAGAGATATGAGTTATTTAGCCTCCCTGATTTGTTCCAGCATAGGACTGCAATTTGATCTCTAAAATGACTTATTCTTCCAAAATAGTTTTAGGCCAAAAAAATTAATTAATTTTAAAAACATTATTTATATATATGTGTGTGTGTGTGTGTGTGTGTCTGTCTCTCTCTCTCTCTGATAGAGTTAGAGAGTAGATCGATAGTGAAGTGCATTGGCGATATTTTCCACTCAGCAGTTGGATGGTATTCTGCAGCTTTTAATGAAAACCTGTCTGTCCACACCTTGACCGCAAACACACACCACCAGAGTAGATCAGGCTCTCAACTGCAAGTAAGTAAATATCGAGTACCTTACTGCTGTAACAAGGAAACGTCTTTACAAGCCACGCTTGTATGATGTGAGACGTGCCCCTTGCAAGACTAACACCCTAACTTAATTATTTCTGCTCAATGAGAAGAGATTGAGAGACAAATAGAGCAAAAATGACTTGTGTAAGGCCTCCTCCAAAAATACCCCCACCAGCAGGCAGTGCAGTGAGTCATCCTGCCCCCTCACTCTCATCTCCAGTATCAAGAGTTGATTGAGCTCCAGCACTCTGCTGCTCCGCCTTACTACAATGCTCAAGGCAAACAGAGAGCTCTTTCATGGGTGCATTAATATACAGATTTCAATAGACAGATGTCCTCAAATCAGTCGTTCCTATGGAAGATTAAAGCATTATAACAGTCAGCCCAAATTGCTTGTACCTCAAGGTCACTTTGAGCACTAAGTGGGTACAGTGCTCTTTCATTATTACAGTGATCTGAATCTGTGTTGTAGTAACTCTCACCCGCCCGAGGAAATGCTTGAGAAAAAAATGAAAAGAAGAGGAAGAGGTTGCAGAGGAGGCTTTTCTCTTAATGGAATTCTCTGATGTTTTATCCTAATCTCTATCCATCACATCTGCAGCATGCAGCCGATTACCTTAAACACTCATTCAGACACTTTCCTTTATAGGTACATGACATTTAGCAACCACTTCACCTTCTAGGAAACAGGTCGATGACTGGACATTATATGTGTATATTTCACAACTGTTTGAAAGAAGAAGATATGACAATATTACGAACAATACAATAGATCAGCCAGATGAAACAGAGACTCAAAGAGTGAATGTGAAGCAGTTTAATAAAGTTGTAGATTGGAAAGAATATACAACCCTTTGGGGGGGGAGACTGCTTACAATAGGACAGGCACATACACTTAAGAACACCATTTACAGCTTGTTACAAATATGTAGTGGAAAATGACTCAAACATGAGTAACTCACACCAAAAAGTCTCTAAACACATCAACAGAGTTCTAGTCTAGTCCAAACGTAAGCTAATGATCAAGCAAGTACATGACTGGTAAGGTATAGTGGAACCTGAATTTGAATGTAATTGGTTCCGAATTGATAAAACCCTAGCTCTTGTTCTTCTGCTGTATCGGTGTGTTATTGCTACAGAATGGACTGGGGTGCTGTAAGACTGAAGAACGTTTGTTCAGTGTTGTGTGATTGAAGAGGGGTTCAAATCCGAGGCTCCACTGTAATTATTAACACACACGTGCAGAAAACAAACTTCTGCTCTTAAACTCCCACTGCTGGGTTGGCTGTTGAGGTGACCCCACTGGCCGGTTGTTAACAGCTGCAACATCCTGATTAGAATTGTTAAAACACCAGTTGTTAAGGAAAATTGACATTGATCAGATGGTCGTTATGCAGTGCATAGTAATAAACCACCGGTTCACTTGTAAGGTGCATATAATAGGAGATAAAAGGAGATATGTCATGGATTTCTGTGGAACACATTGCTCTTGTCTGGAGATCCCAAAAATAGGAGGATCGTGATCACATAGCTGTCCATCAAATCAAGCCTTAGATCACAATGATTTTAGAAACTACAAAAGACTACAAAAAATTACTGCAAAGATGTAATATTAAATAATTCAAATTCTCTTCTGCTAGACTGAACATCAGCTCTCTTATGTTCAATTAATTATCGTTTTTCTTTACATTTGTCTACATTTGTCAAGAACTGGCTGCTCATTTTGGGTCCAGACATGGCCTTTCAAAAACTCTGTAATAAACAAATTATAGTTAGAATTCCCCTGCGGAGAACAGATAGATTTACGCTGGTCTGATAATGGAGAAGCAGAGTTGAGGCGTCAGTTGACTCACAGCCAGGTATCCAACTGTGGAGAGACAAAAGGAGGGGTGCTGAGAAGTGAAGCAGGGATCAGAAAAGAAAAGTTGTGGGAAAAAAAGGTCAGAGAGATAATACCACAAAGCGCTATTAAGAGGAGGAGGAGGATCTACACACGTCTGGATGGAAAACCAGTAAACGTTGTAAGAACAGGGGTAATGTGGCTACAAAACAGAGCGGTGTAAGGTTGGAGACGTTTGGACCTTGTAAAAGCATATCAGAAATGAACCTGTGTTTATCTGGACAAGATGTAACCAGTGGATGAACAAGGGTTTTTGTGCTAAGCAGAGAGTAAGGCACAGGGTCTAGAAAACTGTTCAGCTGAAATTAGTCAGCATTCATATGGAAGTCAAAGAATAGGACAGGATTTAAGATGACCAGTTTGCACCTAAAGAGGGGGATTAGTGACTGTGGATTTGGTACGAATAAGAATTCTCCCCATTGAGTTTTGCAAAACTTAGATGTTTGTTCGATCTCAGACAAGAGTAGTAATTCATTGTGCCTAAAAGTGGAAGTTCATATGTTGATGTGTCATGATGCGAGCGATTAAAGGCATACTCTGTGCTTTGGGCATAGACGAGTGAATTTCAGGATAAGTCTGAACTTTAGCTCGAACGTGTTTTCATAGAGCATGAGAGGACAAGTGATACCCAATTGACTACCCAAACTATCCTGACAACAGGATGGATTTCTGATCTGATAAGAAATTTTGGTTGCTTGTCTCACAGTTTAAGCAGTCTTCATGACCTGATTTCACAACACGTTTTTTCTAAAAATCATTGGGACAACAGATCCCCTGACCTGCAACATTGATTCCTTATCAGCCTTGCAATTGACTTGTATTCTTTACATTCTTCCCAGATCCCCAGTACATCTCCAAACAGGAAATAAATGAGGAGGCCCAAGACAGTTTCTTGTGGTACCTAAGATACTGTAGATGCTGGGCAGGCAAGGTGTAAAAATTGACAATGCAAGCCAGTTTTTTTTCTGATAGGGTAATGGCAGTGATTTTAGAGAACGTGAGTTAAAGCTCATCGTAATCAGCCGAAAGAAAGTCGTGAATTAAAATGGTTAGGTGTGAAACAAGTAAATGGACTTTGACTTAGAAGTGAGGTTAAATATAGATTCATAAAGTTTCATTATCAGGCTGAAGTTCAAAAAGATGGGTGGAATTTTTTAAACAATTGAGAAAAGGCAGCAGAGCAGAGTAAACTCGATCATTTTACATCGAAAGTGGCTAAGAAATGAGAAGTAAAGGACAATTTGTAAGGTAGGAGTATAACATGAAAAAATCCTAAATTTCCTAAATGGCTGATATGTTTGAAAGTTACTTCAGTACAGGGAGCACTTTGGGGAACAGCTGAGAATGTGTGACTATATGTGCTAAGCATTACATTGATTACTAGGGTTATCAATTACGTTCCTGAATGCAGCAGTTATGCTGAGCTACAGTTATGGCATTGCTTGACCTACCACGCTTTAAATACAAAGCAGGCTTGTGTGATATAGATTTTTTCCCCCTGGTCACAGTTTTCCTGATTAACAATTTAATCATCCAGGAGGAGGCAGGGAATGAGGATTGCAAGCCTAACATGCTATTCACTTATTTTTTTACTTTCCATTTTAAAAAGCTGGTTAGTAGTTTAAATTATTCTGTTTGAGATGACCAATAGGATTAAATTTGCATAATTATTTTGTTATAGACAGCCTGCCACTCATAAGTGACAACAATTCAGCATGCAAGAAGTGTGGAGCTTGAGGAATATATGTTAATTAATGAAGAGTAGTAATAGAATGGTAGCTGCTAGACTTACATAATTTAGCTTTTATGTTTTGTATTTTACGCGTTGTATGCTGTTTTCGAGCTACGTCTGCGTTTCTCTAGTCTGTATCTTGTTCCACACTGGTATAAATGTATGTTGGGCAGGAACAGGCTTATTCACGTAAATGTATATGAGGGGTGTTGAAACAGAATGCCGACTCCCAGCATTTCGGCGAATAAATTTCTGAATAAAGATAACTCCTCTGTTAAGCTCAGCCTGTCTCCAGACCCTGTCAGTTATTGCATTCTACATCTGTTACACTGCCATATGGTGCTAATAATCCAGCAAAAGATAAGACAGTTCATTTCTGTGCCATCTTCTCTTACCTGTAAATGTATGTTCCTTGCTTCAGGACGACATTTTGAAATACGTATGTGTTGATTATTAACTCAGACTGTACATTCTGATGAGAATATTACATATTGCATGTTTCTACTGAGAAACGATATTTATGCTAGTTACAGCAGGTGTCAAAATACACATTTAAGCTGTGAACAAGGCATCTCCGCTTACTTTGCCCAGCTGTGAAGGGCCTTAACGTGATGGTGGCAACATAAAATGACAATTGAAATCCAGAGCTGGCAGAAGTACACCAGTTATTTCCATATGTTATAGTACTACGAATCTCAAGTCTGAATTGGCATGGCCAGTGCGCTGGCTCAGGAGGCACTCACAGAGCCTAACATATAAATACCCGAGCACACACGAATACCATCTCCCGAGGGCGCACAACTTCTGTCTCCTGAATGATAATAGAAAATCAAGTTCACCTGTGTCTGGCTTATCTGATCCATGCTTCCGTGTTGTTTATGTCAAATTATCTGAACATCACAGAAGAAATCAAAGCTAGTTAGGCCACGCAATGTTTTTCCATCTTCCGTTGGTTAATTTTGTGTTTGTAACTTGTAGCCCCAGTTTCCTGTTCATAGTTGACAGGACTGACACTAGGTTTGGTCTTCTGCTCCAGTAGCCCATCCGCTTCAAAGTTCACTGTGTTGTGCATTCAGAGATTAGACTACTTCTAATCTCTGGCATCAACAATGCATTTTCGCTCAGAGAAGTGCTGTGCACTGGATATTTTCTCTTTTTTCTGACCATTATTCATAAACCATTATTCATAAACCTTGTGTCAAAAAAATCTCAGTAGATCAGCAGTTTCTCAAGTTCTCAGTCCAGACTGTCTAGAACCAACAACCACGACACTTTCAACGTCACTTAAATCACCTTTCTTCCCCATGCTGATGCCCAGTGTGAATTACAGCAGGTTGTGTTGAGCATGTCCACACGTATAAATGCCTTGGGTTGCTGCCATGTGTTTGGCTGATTACATATTTGCATCAAGAGGCAGTTGAACAGGTGTACCTGAGTGGCCAGCGAGTATATGTTTTCAGTGGAAGCAAACTATTCCTAGTGCAAGCACTTTATTCGTGTTTTATTATCAGCAAATAAATCTTTCAGTATTTTCAAAAGAAACAATCACCTTTCGTGTATAAAAGTTTTCTATTGCTACAGTGAACTATCAGTGATATTCTGAGATTTGAAAAGGAGGTCTGTTGTGTGCCCTGTCCCAGTGTGTGTTGGAAGGGTGCCATCAAGGTCGCAGCTGGCAGCAGGACAAAACCCCAGCGCAGCTAAAATCAAGGCGAACTAATACAAAAAACGAACTATAATCCCTTAAATGGCCAGTTTGGATTAAATGATTTCCATATTCTGAGAGAGAACGGCAGGTGCAGGCACTTGATGAGATGGTGTGCCTTGATCTGGCGCTGCTTAAAAATCAGTCGTGTGACTCATCGGCAGTAGTCAAAATGACATGGCAACATTTGTAAACGTGATACTCTGCCTACTGATCTGACTGCTGAATATTAATCAAAGGCCATCTGTCGAATCAAACCTCCAGCAATCCATTCGTGTGATGTAGGCTTCTGTGGGATCCAAAGTTATTTTATTATTATTTATGGTTTGTAATGTTGTCCACCCATTCTTCAGTAATCATTTATCCCAGTCGGGGTCGAATTGGTTTAAACCGTAAAACACTAAGTTGCAACCCAATAAAAATGAAATAGTAAAACTGTACATTGTTTGACAGTTTTATTGTGAACTTTCACAGTTTGAGCATAAAGTTCACAGTTCTACTATGACTTGTTGATGGTAATTTGGCCACTTCATGTTTCTACTGTCAAATTTCATTGTACAATTTTAAACTTGGTTGACTAATTATTTCGTAGTTCTACTATGGATTTTTTTTTTACTTTTTTGTTGTGCTGTCAAATTTCATAGTACGTTTTTTTTTTCCTGGGAAGGTACAAGACATATTAAGTGAAACACACTGAATACACAACCAGCAAGTTGGCATAGACAAAAGCAGGTGATATAGACAAAAACTTGTACTATACATAATGGCTGCTCACAGAGCTAACAAACAAGGACTACACAACAAGCTACTCCATGAATCAGTTATAATATAACAATACTGTTCAGACAGAAGCACGCACTAAAAAAAGACAAGAACCAACTACAGTGCTAACATCTAACAACCAACACAGTACCACAAGGTGCTAATCAAACTAACACTCAGCTAACAGGCTAACCACACCGAGAAGCTAGATAAGGGGAAAATACAGAAGAACACACAGGAACTAAGAAAGGAAGTGAAAAAGTCAGACAAAGAAGTGAGCAGAACAGGAACGCTGAAACGGCTATAGCAGTTGTTGTGTCCGACTTGCAGCTAGCAGGCAGTGGCGTCGATGTGCAGCTAGTGTGCGCTGAGGCTCATGTGAAGCTAGCAAGTGGAGGTTCCAGTGCTGAGCTAGCGAGCCCTTTCAAACCTTGCAGTTATTGGGGGTATATACAGTATATTTAGTTAGTATTACATCTAAATGGTACACAAATACAATCATCTTCTTTTTTACATTATCACCATTCATTCAGCAAGTTCTAGATTCACATAGCAGGGATTTAGTTAACAGAAGTTTAGCTAGCAGGAGTAGACTGTATTTCTAGAATGTTGACAACAATAAGGCAAAATTTTAAGAAAACTTATTGATTATTGCAAAAGTCTTTAATTAGCATGGTAGTTTTCACCTCGTTGTTCTCCAGGATGAGAGCGAAACCGATACTTCCTTTCTGTTGCTGACATTTCAGGCATTCCATTCATGAGCCAGCACACAAATGATAAACCAACATGACCATGTGCACCTCCAACCAACACCCACCCCCCTTCCCCGAGTCAAAAAACCTCTCAGTCTCAGTTTGAAAACTGTAATTCATAAAAAATGCACCTCCTAAGTGCAAAAAAACAAAATAAAGTGACAAATCATTGTAACAGGGCGAGTATTAAAATGAACAAGGTATTTTGTATCTGATTTCTTTTTACTGTGTAACAAAATCCATTGCCTTTCTGCAACTACTACCATACAACTATAGTACAATTACACTACTATAAACTAGTATAAACAATTACAGTGATATAATTTATGCAAATTGAGCTCTGGCAGAAATAAACAGACTTCTCGTAACTCTTTGCATGAAGGCAAAGGGAGGGCAAAGGAGGAGCTACACCTCCACCCTGCAATATGTTCCCCACCTGACCCATTGACCTAATAATTAGAAATAACTCATTCTAAGAGGCACACGGGTGGTCATGTCATCATTCCACACATCCATCCTCACAGTTTTTAAGCACAGAAATAAACCTGATACTCATTTCAACAGCTGAACATAAATATATTCCAGACAAGTGGAACGCTCCATGTGGCCTTCACTGGTGCTCTGTTTCCCACACTCTGTTAGAACACTTGAAATAAATGCTGTTATTTTAACAGTAAAGTAGGGCTCTGTAGTTTTTTCTGTAAAATACTATGTACAGGTGTGTCACTAAACAAGAAACAATAATAAATGTAATATGTAATTTTTTTAGCTACATGGATATGGCGTCAAAATGGGGCCAAGTTCTGAGAACCAAAAAACTGAATTTGTGACTAATAAATGACATTTTGTAATTGAGAAAAAATGTTATTAATATTGAGAGTTATAAAAACAGGTTTGTAAACTGAATATTAATTTTGTATTTTGAGTTTGATATCCTTGAAGAATCCATTTTCCCCTTCGTTGCACCTGTTTTTCAGTTGCGCTTTTCTCAGTCTCGCTTTCACCTCAAAAGCTTTCTCACTTTATACTTTTGGCCCTGATTTTGTGGAGGTGGGATCTAGAGTCATTGGCTGTTGGAGTTAACCCCCACCCACCCAGCTCATTCTACACACCCTGCTACGGCAGAGAAAACACGCCAGTCTTTTACCCCGATTTTAAAAAGGTCAAGAATAAACACAGGGAAGCTGTGTTTTTATGTTCTCTCATTTCAGCTATTTTTAACAATTATGTCTTTTAGTAATGCACAGTTTGTCATTATTTCTGTACGTAGTAGTCAGACTGCTAACTGGTTAAATGACTCTAGGTCCCACCCCCCACAAAATGGACGATTAACATTCTGTTTACAAACCTGTTTTCATAACTCCCAATATGATTAACATTTTTCTCAATATGAATTCTCTTTTTTTTTTTTTTTTGCAAAATGTTTCAGCCACAATAATCTGAGAAAAACTTTAGGATACATGATGCATCTCGAGTAATAATTCCACTGTTACGGTGTTTTGTCATGTTTTTCCTTTGTTTGTGTTCAAAAAGGGGTTGGCTTGTAAGAATTGCAGTGTTTTCAATGAATTCCAGTGGGGTCTGAAAGCAATGAATATAAAGGCTAAAAAATAAAAAATATACCTTATCTACAAAAAGGGGAACTGCAGAAGAAGTTTGAACCACTGGTACATTACATATTAAGTGGCTTTTGGAAAAGTCTATTAGAATTTTTATGTCATGCAAATTATAGTGTATGATTACTGGATTAAGTTGTGTTCAGCCTCTGAACTTCAAGAATGGTAAATCTCAATATGCATCATTTTACTATTTTAATTATGTAATCAGTTCTCGAACCATATGGTGACAAATAGCTGGAAGTCATTTTATGAGAGGTGGAGGTAAAATATAAATGCTCTGTTCTTGATTTGATTCTTCCCATTGGGATTTGTGCAGATGTAGACCACCTGAGCGAACTCTGTTCTTTCCAGTAGCATCTGCTCGTCCTCCAGGAAACATGCATTAAGATCCAACAGCAGCACAGTACGCTCCATCTGCAGATATTAACCGTTTCTGTACTGACATATCACTGGTAGCTTATTAAAAATATGATCAAATATGAATTCTTAGTTTGTCTACGTTAACCCCATGGTGCAGACTCTGGTAAGCCAGGAACTGATCATTGTCATGCAGTATTGAATAGTAAGTTTGTATTTTTCATGTTAATATACAAACAAATACATTTTTTAATAACTTAAAAAATTGTTTTAAATATTTTTATGTAATTTATTTTGCCCTATTTTTTTAAGGCTGACAGTTCAGTGCAGGACCCAGAAATGTGTCTATATATGTGAACGTTGTTACACACATATACAAAAATGTATAAGTGTATACAAACAGCTAGAGGCTAGTTTGCTAACTCAGTAGCTTTTATTTTACTAGCCACATTCAGGATGATGTGGGCTGGAGAGTCACATCAGCCTACAGAGCTTTCCTCTGACCCTTTGCTCCTTCCACAGAAGGCTACTCAATTACGTTTACATTTACATTTACGGCATTTAGCAGACGCCCTTATACAGAGTGACTGATACTCTTACAATTTAAACAATGGTGGGTTAAGGGCCTTGCTTAAGAACCCAACCGTGATAGCTTGGGAGTTGGGATTTGACCGTCAGGTCCAGAGTCCAGCATCTTAACCGCTAAGCTACCGCAGTCCCAATTACATTTAATCTGAGCAGATCATCATTTAGCAGACTTCATCTGCCCACTCCAATGCCTACTAGCTTGCAGTAAGCTCTGTTGGGAATACTTACAGGAAGGTTGTAAAAGGACGCTTTGGCCTATCACTGTACTTGCAATATACTGTACTGTAATAGGTTTTAATCAAACAAGGATGTACTAGCACTGATGCTACTACTCCCTCTGAATTATTATATATTGTATATATATATACAATAAACTTGTATACATTTTATACAGCTATTATACATTACTTACAAAGTGACAAATCACGACTGGTCAAAGCAGGAGCATTGGTCTAGGTACGGTTCTGCTAAAAATACAGCGTATTTGCTACAGCGTTAATTATACAACAAATACCTTTAACAGATACATGAAGATGGTCAGTACCATCATGAAAAAAATTCTAGCTTAGGAACCCACATCCACATGATTAACTTTAGGTGACAAAAACCCCAAATGCAAAGTGGTGCATGGGTTGTACTGTAGGTGTAGCTGACATGTAGGGTCTCCTATACACTTATTTCTTTCTTGAAAGGCAGGGCAATGTCTGATTTCTAACTCTGATTGTCCATTGTTTTGTTGGCATGGCATGCTCAGTCAACAGGAGAGAGTTATTACCCTTTGATGTGGTCTGAATAACGGTATGAAAAGCAAAGAATATCTTAGTGTAGGACTAGAAGGGATGAACATCTAAGTCTGTGGACTGATACTGGTGTCAGAATAAGAGCTTGGAGAGAAAACAGAATATGTAATTAGTGACGTTAAGAACACAGTGTAGAAAGTACTGCACTACTAATTATAATGGAATAGCTAGAAAGGGAATGCAGAAGGTAACACAACAAGGGATCGCATCGTGCGACACATCAGCGACCCCCCCCCTCCCCAGCAACCACAAACCTGAATGATTGCACATGAGAGGCAAGAAGACAACAAGCATCATTAAGTGGTACAGCAAGGATTACATTAAACACTCGATCTCCCATGGTTCTTTTGGGAAATCTACCCGACAGTTGATGGTTAAGCAGAGGGTTACTCGATGGCAATAACAGTGGCTGCTTAGCAGAGCCAGGATTGTAATTAGAAGTTCAAACCATCGGGCCGCCATGCCGCCAGCAATCCAGATACGACATATCTGAAACAATGAGGAGCGAAGGAGATGAAAGTCTAGGCTAGTCACCTGCTGTTCCATCAACAGCTTACTGAATGAGCTTCTAACCCTCACTCAGCGTACGCATCAGAGTGCACATAATCATCAGCCACTTGGCCCACGAGGAACAATAAGGCACTATGTAAGCAAGAAGTTTAGAATTACGTAAGAATTCTGTGTGGTGTTTTCCTTCATAGCCACCTCTGTATTTCACACACTCCTCAGTCACAGATTCTGCCATTGCCATTTATACATCATGCTCATCTCCGAATACCCAGCTTCAAGAGCTTTACCCCATTAATCGCATCTTGAGCAAATCATCAGTTAGCACCGCCATGCACTGTGCCAGTGTACGTTCCTGTGGGCTGCTGATGAGAGATTTGTTGAGATGTCTTCGTACTCGTTAAAGCTGCATCCGCTCTAGTTTCAGCTCTGCTGAATATCACAGCCTTTTCGCATGCATCCTACATTGTGTTAAGACCCGCCTACAGAACAAGGCGATAGCTTCATCTTATAGCTTTCCAGTGATGTGCAATGAAGAGCTTGGTTGCCTCAGTACAGTCTGTCCCCTCAGTTCTTAAATTAGAATATGCTTGATTTAAGTATAACATGCTACAGTGCAATGTAAAGGCATGATAACAATCAGTCAAAATGATCTTAACATGAAATACAGTTGGTCCTTCCTTTAGTTTGTTATCTGTATTGTGTGGGAAAATGTATAGTATTATAGTATATAGTATTATTATGAACCGGCACGTGCATCAAGTGCATCGAGACATTAACTGTACCAAGAACTGAAACCAACAGACTTCAAAACCAACAGCTCTCACCTCACCAGCAGTGGTTTATGAACTGGAGTGGATCAGTTGGAAGAGCACTGGTTCGCATTGCTGAGCCATCATGGTTTATATCCCACCTCCGGTGAGGTGAGGTCACAACCAATGTTGTGCTTTGGTTCATAGAACCACTGTAGGTCCAAAAACGGTTGGATCTGCACTGGCCATAGAGATGATGCGGGAACTTTTGTCTGGTACTGTTGTAAAGAATTGCTGATGCCTGTAGAAAACAATTATATTTCCCCACTCATCATGACCTGGGGTTATATGCCAAGTGTAAACAACATGGGAAATGTCAATCATAATCTCAGTAGTCAATGCACAGATATTTTTCTTTTCTTACTTTATATACATAGGTTTGGGCATTGCAAAAAGGCTCCACTGTGCAAAGCCAAACTGTGGCTGTAAAGTTGTAAAGTTGTAAAAACTGTAAAGTTGTAACCAGCTTGATAGAATATTGTTTTTCATTAATGAAGTGCTAATTGTGATATTTGCTTAAATTATCATTTTTATTCAACATTGAGTGATTTCATTATTTTCCTTGACTTAATCTGAAAAAGATATGTCATTAATTAAAGCATTTAATTAAATTTGCTGTGTGCTTCGTGAAGCCAAAACGCTCAAATTTGACATCTGTGATTTGTTTGTGTGTATTACAAAGTTTTGAAAAATCCAGAGTGGTGATGCCTTTGTTTTGCCAGGGGTAGGATTACACTCTGAGCATGTTTTTGTATAGCTGCATCATATTTCCTTCTCTAGTGTTTGTGTTGTATATGTGTGCAGCTGCCTGTGTCTGTGTGCATGTGCTGAATATAAAGTGCTGAATCTCATTTCATGGTCATTTTTAAACCCACCATCGTATGCAGTAATGTTTGCGCCACATAAGGCTTGATCAGCATGGCGTATAGTTTTTGTGTCTAGTTCCCAGGCTCTGTGACTTGTGTAGATAGACTGCAAGATTGTATGTTTGTGCTTCCAACATACAACAGGACGTGTGTTTGAAAGAAGATCCAACAATTATGTAGGTACTGTTCGAATCCCTTCAGCGTGCATGGTAAATTGTCTTTGCATGCAGATAGTGGACTATAAGATACATAACTACAAGAAAAGTGGATCCTTTTGTTTTATCCATTACTGTTTATTTATGCATTAATAACTTAAAGTGACCTAATCCATATGCATGGGAATGCTGCTTTATTATTGTCTTATAATTAATTAAACACCAGGGTATTTAGAAAGACTTTTTCCACATACGTGTATGCAATGTTATAGTTAATGGTAGATCTTTTGAACAATTACAATGATAGTCATTAAGAATAGCAGTCTCGAACTTTGCATGTTTTTGTACTACAGGCCCATTTCAATGAAAGCACCATCATTAAAATAAGATGCACTTCCATGTTATGTGCCTTTTTTGGACAATTAGTAGTCCAAAAGGTAGTTTTAATTGAACATAAAAAAGAATCGCATGCATCCTTCAAAATACAGGAGCAGTATATTTACATGGCAGGAAAAGAAAAAGAAGAAGCTGGTGCTTTGAGAGTGCCTTTTAAAGATGCAAGTGTGCAGAAATATCATCATGTGGTTGGAAGGATGTTAGTATGTTAGTATTTTAAATTGTCAGAATATATATGATAGATAAATAGATATATAGATAGATAGATAGATAGATAGATAGATAGATAGATAGATAGATAGATAGATAGATAGATAGATAGA
>JAUZST010004057.1:0-16611 GCA_034779995.1 Parotocinclus haroldoi
GTGTGTGTGTGTGTGTGTGTGTGTGTGTGTGTGTGTGTGTGTGTGTGTGAGAGAGAGCGAGAGAGAGAGAGAGAGAGTGTGTGTGTGTGTGAGAGAGAGGGAGAGTGTGTGAGAGAGGGAGAGAGAGAGTGTGTGTGTGTGTGAGAAAGGGAGAGAAAGTGTGTGTGTGTGTGTGTGAGAGAGATAGAGTGTGTGTGTGTGAGAGAGAGAGAGAGAGAGAGAGAGAGTGTGTGTGTGTGTGTGAGAGAGAGAGAGTGTGTGTGTGTGTGAGAGAGAGAGTGTGTGTGTGTGAGAGAGAGAGAGAGAGAGTGTGTGTGTGAGCAAGTGTGTGTGAGCGAGTGTGAGCGAGTGTGTGTGAGCGAGTGTGAGCGAGTGTGAGCGAGCGTGTGTGAGCGTGTGTGTGCGTGTGTGTGCGTGAGAGTGCGTGAGAGTGTGTGAGAGTGTGTGAGAGTGTGTGTGTGTGAGAGAGCGAGAGAGAGCGAGAGAGAGCGAGAGAGAGCGAGAGAGAGCGAGAGAGAGAGAGAGAAAGTAATGAATATTAAAACAATAGAAGGTTAGTATTTTGGTTGCAGTATTTTCATTGTTTAGCCAATAATGATGCATCACAATAACCCATACAGCATTGCTGAGCACCTGTTGAAGGACTTACATTCAAAGCATTTAGCAGACGCCCTTATTCAGAGCCATATCTCTGTATTTCTTCATACCAGGATGTGTTTACTAAGTCAACAAATGGTTCTCAATAGCAGAACATCAGTGTATGATTAAACTTTCCTCACATATCATAACACGGGCTTCATGAAGAGGAGTGAATACCTTTCTTGCATACAGCAATGTTTTTGGCATTACAGCCTGGCACTGCTGTTGACTGCTGAAATTCTTACATTATGCTTAATAATTCAGAAGCCCCTAGAGGTTGCAAGGGAGAGAAGCATTGGCAGGATGAAGCCATTTTTGAGGTTCATAGCAAGAGGATGTACGCATCATAGGCTGACAGGGGCTACATTGATAATCTACGGTAGAAAATCCAGACATGGTTTGTCATGAAATTGAACCGGTACAGGTTTTCATGTATATATCTCTATGCAGTAGTGTAAGTTTATTCCTTGGATGCTTCACAGAGATTATGGAAATGTGTTTGCCCTGAGCAATGGTCTGTCTACAATATTTTTCATTTTAAGAATATTTGGGGTACTTCGTATGAATGCAGCATTGCTGTAGTATGGACAGTGCCAATAATCATGAAGCAGGGCTGTAGAGTGTATTTTCAAAATACTACATTACTTTTAACATCTTTTTCCACCTAACTTATTGCTGGACCTCTACATATACATTGCTTACAAATAATTAGGGGGTATTTTGTTATGGAATATTTCATTTTGAAGTATCCCCTAATTTTTGTGAGCAGTATACTATGTGTGGCATACTGTTGCTGCAAAACACAGCATGCGATTATGTATCAGGCAGATACTGCATGTAAATATTTACAGATGTAAACTGATGAGATGTGATGCTTCCCTCACTGCCCTAAAAGGCTCTTAGGGGTTACTTCTGGGTAGTGTTCATCTTGGTGAGAGATACAAAGAGGATCCCACAAAAACTGCTGGACAGTCTGATCCTGTCCATACCCCATAGCTCTCAGTGTATTTTGGCAGTCTTGGGTGACCGTACCATACCCTTCTGAAGAGTGTCGATATCAATGTGTGGCACTCTCGACCTCCAAGAATATTTCACTTGCTACACAAAGAAAATAACTGAGTTTGCATCTCATTTGCATAATCAAACAAGTTTCTTTGACTTTTCATTTGCTTTTCTAATGATCTTGTTTAATGAAACAAAATGATCCTTAATCACTTTATATTAATTTTGAAATAACTGAAGTGGAGGAAGCCCAGGATGATTAACTGAACTACACTCTATAGGTATCCGAGCAGCAGTTCAAGGCCTGGATTCTTATATGCATTTTCTGGATCAACTCCTCACCATATGTGTGTAATTTCCCTCTGAATATGGCCAGACTATGACTAATCAACATTCATATTTTCAAATGTTGATGCTACGGCATTAACCATCCAGACTGCCGAGCTCATATCAAAATGTGGTCAACAGACTTTAAAAAGCACTTAAATAGCTTAAATGTGAAATAGCTAGGGTTCCCTTAAGAGAATGAATCAGACAGACTAGTGCTTAGCCAAGACTCTACTGATCTTTAAGCTTACCTACCCATGGCCTGACTCCCTCGGCTCTCGTCTACCTCTCCAATGTAAACACTCAACAGTACTATAATCTGTTCTCTTAGCCCCTGTGCTTTTACTATGCAATGCGGCTGCAATACTAATACCGAACCATGGGAGCCAGAAACAGTCGTGATCTTATTAGCAGAATCACAGCCAGACGTGTCTGCACTAAATGCTCAGTTGTGAAGAAATTCCAAGAAACTCTGCACTAAACACACCATAGCACCTATCACTAGTATTCTATTCAAGAAGGAGACTTGAACTGCATCCCATTTCAGGGGCGGCATCCTTTAAATCCTGCATTTGAAGCCCGGTTGCCTCATAGTGGCATGGCTGGGCTGTCCAATTTTAAAAGCTTCTTCATATGCGACAAAGAAAAAAAGATCCAACAGGTGGATCTTTCGCCAGCCAGCATATCCGGAGGTTCATTGCATTCTGTTACACAAACTGGAAATTTACTGTAGAGCAGACCATCTCATTTCGGTTTGGACTTCGCTGTGCTCTATGCAGCCTAAGCCGGGGACACGTTTTGTAGACGGCATAGGCCATGCTCTTTGTCGGATGCAGACCCTGATTTGGGATACTGCTCTGGAGTGGCCAACATTGAGACCAGATTTTAATTCATTTAACAATTTTTCATCATTACCCAGTGTTTGCCTTTTCTAAACATATATACTGTACTATGGCTCACACTCTTATTACAAACAGTAAGGGCTACACGTTAGCCACATTCACCACAGAGTCAGCCCGTCCTGCTGTAAAACGCACCAAGATACCTACGCTGAATTTGCACGTACATTGTGCAGGAATGAATTATAGAAATTTTAAGGACCAGGTAGAAAAAGATAAATGTTTCCATCAAAATCTGAACAGTAATGATGGTAATGATAGCTCATAACAAGCAGTTGAATATGTGATGCTAAAGTTGATATTGTATAAATGTTGCCTATGTTAAGATTGCAGGTGGAGAATCCAGAAGTCTTCACAAATGCAAGAACTTTTCTTCGAGCCACAGCAGAAAAGCCACAATTCCAAATAACAACCACTTAAATGCACAGTGCTGAATGCTCCTGTTTATAACCTCAGACTTGGTCCCTTGGTTTCACATTGTGAAAAACTTCAAATATTTAAAAAAAACTATGTGTTTGGTTTGATTGTCAGAGATGTTCTGTGTACAACAACTACCTTGAAATTTATTTCCCAGTGTGACTAGAAAATACATTTACATTCTTTGTTTACCAGAGGGCAACTTGTTTTTATCTCTGCTGCTGTCACCAAGGACAGAAAAAAACATGCTTTTGAAGAAAAAATGTGAAATTTGACAGTGCTGAACGAATGAATTGTGCCCTCGATCTGTTTGGATGAGGGTCTCTCCAGTGTCTAAATGTCATTAAGTTCAGAAATGAAGTGCAGATAATGCCATTAATAAGGACAATAATCTGTGTGCCAATGAGAAGAAGAGAGATAAATGTCTCATTCTTTTACTTAAACAAATCAGAAAATACTTGTACTTGAGTATAATGTGTTAAATCAACCATCTATCAGGTGAGTCCCAGCCTCAAATTTAAATTGGAAAACAACAAGAAAAGGATGAAAGACTGCACTGATTTTATTTTAAGCTGAAGAAAACTGTGAAATCCTCTAATGCACTGCAAAATATGGTTTCGAGGTTGGTTAAAATAGTTTTAGTACATAGTGTTGTTGTTTTAAATGCCGGCGTGGCTCAGTGGTTTCAGAAAGTTGTAAGTTCGAAACCCAGCTTTGCCATAGTTCCATTGATAGGCCCCCTGAGGGCAATCTCCTTAAACTGCTTAGCTCAATTCCAAAGGTGTCTACTAAATAAAAAAGTGTAAATATTGTTTTAGTTTCATTCTTCACTTTCATTATGGGCAAGCAAATGTGCTATAAGAGTTCAAGAACATAATGAAGAACATATTTATGTTTTCTTCTCTCAGAAATATGAAATCCTAAAAGCAATATTCTATTCATATTCTATTAAAATTAAGCATGAAGTGACTTGCCATCCTGTCAGTCACTACAAAACAAGGCAGCACAGAAAGGGTAGGGTAGTAATGCATTACATGTATTCAGAATATTAAAATGAAGTATTTATATTCAGCCCAAAATACATTTTGGACAGGCACTATTCAGCCCCAATCCCTTTATCATTTTTGGGAACGTGTTTGGAATGTGTTACAGTCTGCAAATAAAACAAGCAAGAACAGTGCAGTTAAAATAAGATGTGCATGCATGTGATAAATCACAGAGTTTCTGAACAGAGGTCTAATGTTCTGAATACTTTAGATTAATTTTCTAAAAAGCTTTAAATGTGTATTTTTGAATGGGATGAATGTTCTTGTGCCTTAAATTATGAATGCAATAAATAGAAAATGTTTTCCACCTTTCGTAGATATTGATTATGGAGCTAAAACAATAGCACACCAAAGTGGGAACTTGGGTTTGAGGCCCAACTGTACTTTTCTGGTGGGTGGTGGGAACAACTGGCTGAGGCTAAGGGATATCATCCCGACATATGGTGTTAAAACAGCCAGTCCTGCCCACCGTATTCTTCAGATTTCCTCATAATGAAAAGTGAGGTTAAAACATTAACAAAAATAACTTCGTGCAAGAACTATTAGAATAAATGCAATATTTATTTCAATGACCTTTTGAATTTGCCATCACAAGCTCTTTAATCGGCTCTTCACAGTCACGCTGCCCCATTTGCATATTGCATAAAAAGGCTATAATGTATTTTTTGTTATTCTACAGGTATGTCTTTCATTTACAAGAAAGTTTTGACAGGAAGCATAAACTGATGACCACAGTGATCCACCTAAGGCTAGGCACTATGATGGCATATATCATGTACCTGTAGCAATCTGACTATATCACGTTATCATTTGGCTGCTCCTGTTAGGGGTTGCCACAGCAGATCTTTGACACGTATTAAACTGGAGACTGGAGGAAACTGGAGTATTCAGAGAAACCCATACAGACTCATAGAGTAGATCCACAAAAATTGCCAGGAGTAAAACAAGTGTGCCATAGTGATGCCTGGGAAAGTGTGCCTTATACAGTAACTCACAAAATTAAGTACACCCCTCACTATTTTATTATACGACAGTTTAATACAATGTAAAGTAGTCAGTCTACAGCTGTTTCCTCAAAATAACAACATACAGCCATTAATGTGCAAACCACTGGCAACAAAAGTGAGAGGTAGACTGCCTACTTTATATTGTAAAGTACCATGTATTCTGTGTTTTCCCATGACAAGATATAATAAAACACTTATACATGCTATAAACACACATAATAAAAGACAACAAAAATTTGAGGGAGGTACTCACTTTTGTAAGGTACTATATGTACTGTGGGCAACCCGGGTACTCGGTGGGTAGCACCACTGCCTCACCACAAGGGTGGAGCGGCTTGGGTCTTTTCTGTATAGAGTCTGCATGTCCTCCTCTGCGTGGGTTTTCTCCGGGTAATCCGGTTTCCTCCCACAGTCCAAAGACATGTCTTAGGTTAATTGGTGTCTCTAAATTGTCATTGACAAACTGGAAACAGCTGCACACTGGTCCCAAGCCCGGATAAATGGGCAGGGGTGGAGAAAGCAATGGCAAACTACTCCACTATCCTGCCGAAATACTTCATGGATCACATCGATGAAAGACAGAAATGTGTGGAGATCAACGATCCATCAAGTGAGCAAGAGTCAGCTGCGACTGTACGGTTAATCCAGCCATCCATATGTACTGCATGCATCGTACCCTCCACAGTAAATGGTTACACTAGTAAAATGTTACAAGGAATGCAGCTTTTGGTGAATTAATTTAACACTGAACAAACAGGGAAAATCCTTTAACTGAAGTCATTTAAGTCTGAGAAAAAAATAAATATTTATTTTTAATAAAACCACAATGGCACAATTATTGGCATCCCTGCATTTACTTTATATTAAGGAAATGACTAAGTGCTGTCTTACTGAGAATATAACTTCCATTTGCCAATTAAGCAGCACTTAGTCTACTCATATAACATCCTATAGCACTTAAGGTTGGAGAATACAGAGCAGGGTATTTCAGACCATTCCTCTTTACAGAACCTCTCCAGATAATCAAGGGTCCTAGATCCTCTATTGCACACTCTCCTCTTTAGCTTACCCACTGCTTTTCTCTTTGGTTATCTGAGAGAACTGACATGGCCATGGCAAAAGCTTGATTTTGTGTGCACCAAACCAATGTTATGTTGATCTGGAGTTTCGTGGGATAAGGCAGAAAGGTATTAATTTAATACATCCTGATAATTCATGGATTCCATAATATCATGTCAGGGTAAAAAACCCTACAGCATCACAGACCCTCTGTTAATGATGTACATCATCATCTTAGTAATTGCCCTGACTTCTCGGTTAGGGATTAGGGATATTTTTCCTTAGATTTCAACACGGGATTTTTCTCACTTTTCAATGTGAGATTAAATGAATTCAGCATATTCCTAATGACCCTTTTTACTCATCTCCTTTAGTGGTACCAATAAATGTGGAGGGGACTGGACATCAAATCACCCTGTACAAAACACTAAGCTTAGTCTGACTCTAGAAATAGATAGAAAGCCAAATTCATTTCTCAATGAAAGATCCCAGTCTCTCTTTAACTATGTCGAATGGCACTTACCAGGATGGGAGAATTTCATGAAAACGTTTCAGAGATTCATTCTGTCATAAGCAACACTAAATATCCACACTTCGTCCATGTTTAAGCTATAAAGCTTCACTTCACACCCTGTCTGAGCCAGACAGTTTATATTAAACTAATCCATGAATTATTCAGTAAGCACTCAGTCAATCTAAGTGTACATTCAAACAGACTGCAGACTACATGCGGGCAAAAATGACAGACTATGGGACTATCCAGTTAATAATAATAATAATAATAATAATAATAATAATAATAATAAAACAAAAAGGGGTTTCTACTAAAACAAGCATTTTGGGTCATCACTAAATATATGCACTTTGTCATTTTAAAATGACAGACTGTAGTCTGTATTTTGTTCTACATACTTATTTCGTTTCCTTTACTCTGTTCTCTAATAGTCAGGACCACCACAAGACCAACTAAGTAGTGGATCATTCTTAGCACTGCACTGATAGTGATGTGATGTTGTGTGTTAGTGTGTGTTGTGTCTGTAATTCTAGAACTACAAAGTGCATCTATACGAATGGCGTGCATGGGTGGCATTGCTATGTATTTTGCATACTCTCGTCTTTACCAGCCTTTCTGGCAACCAATTTTAGATCACAACCCAGGGCTGGCTCAGTAGTTACGACTCTGGGCTACTAATTTAACTTGCACTTTAAATTGCACAGCTGTTGTGTTGAAAAGCCACTCTGGATTTGCATCTGCTAAATGATGGACATGTAAATGACCACACTGTATACAATGTCAATACTACACACCTACATATTGCAGCTCAGCTCAGGATGTGATTTTTATTTCAAATGTATACAAAATGTTACGACTATTTCTTCTTGCTTTAAGATGAACATTAAATACATTTCGTGTAAATATCATTCATTTTAATCGAATAAGTATAATCAAACCTCATTATATGAATGGAATATGGAACTGGATTGAATAACAAACAGATAATAGGAACCCTATAAGCAACATTTCTAATGTGAAGATGCTTACTTATTCTGGAACATGCCGTTCTTTCCCATCACCCATTTACACTTGTGCCTCCTCTACCCTGCTCTTTATGATCATGCTCCACTGGCAGCTATTTACACAGCATTCCAGCCCTCTGTCATGTTCAGAATGCTTGAACTAAGCCGTTGTTTATGATTCTACAATTTTTGGGACTCTGATTTTGAGTTTGTTGTTGATCTTTCTTGAGGTGAAGTTCTTAGGTATCTTCTGTTACTTATCCATGCCGTGCCGATCCGCATCTCATTCACTCTTTCTTCCTAGTAAATATTCTCCTCCTCTGCTGGTTCACAGTGAGTTTCTTCAGAGATCTTATAATGAATCCCTGTATAAACCCACAGTTTCTTACTATTCAGAGACACCATCTATATCAGTTGTGTTACACAGAAACACAAACCCACTCTGTACATAATTTGCTTCCTAGGTTTTACTCTCAGCTCAATAACATCATGCATTAGGGGAGGAAACTCAATACTAGGAGTTCAATCACTGATTACTGACGGCATGTTATGGTCATACTGTGTATGTTATATGAACCATGCATTTCGGATCAGCACAAAATGTCCTTCCGACATTATATTGTAGAAGTCCAACTAAAGATCAGCATGAGCCTGAGACTGCACACTGTGACAGCACTGTGACAGGGGCATGGTTTCGAAATTTAATTGAAATTTGAAAGAGAATGTCAATGCAGGCGAAGCCAGAAAGCATGACAAAGTGGATAAACTTTCAGAGTTTGCAGGACAGGATTGACCTTTTTAATAACTTTTTAAAGATTGGCATACATTTTAACTGCATCCTCGGCCAGAGTTCCTCTATGCTTCTTAATTACTGTGTTAACAGTGAATATGTGTCATGCTTAAAAACATATTGCTTTTGAAAAATCGATCACATTAATAGCTTTCAAACTTAATCACCTCCCTGAGAGAAAAAAATAAAACGTGCAAACATTACACCTATATAATTTTACCCAGTTAAAAGCAGTGCTCTAACATTATCTTATTCAGTTGCCTTGCCATGCCCCCCTGGGAATCACTGCTTTAGTGAAACACAATATTCATTCATTCATCCATTATCTTCAGCTTAATCCACACGGGCCGCGGGCCAGCCGGTGCCCACCCGGCAACTCTGGGCGTAAAGGCACGAACAATCCTAGATGTGGCTCCAATCCATCATAGGGCAATCAATCAATCAACACAAACAGCAAACACACAAACAGCCACACACCAAGGGCCACTTTAGAGACACCAATTAACCTAACATGCATGTCTTTGGACTGTGGAATCAAACCAGAGTACCTGGCGTAAACCCACACAGACGCAGGGAGGACCCAGACAACTCCACCCTTGAACTGAGGCAGCGGAGCCACCCACTGAGCCACCCTGAAACACAATATTGTGTAATAAAATCATCAGTGGCTTCAAAGCTTCACAGACTTAGGGTTAAGTCCCAGCTTGGCCACTGGGTTTCCACCATGTATACCAGCTTCCTGTGTGTGTGAGTGCTTCAAAGCATTAAAATGTAATAGAAACATACTTCACTTACATTTTGTTTCAAATAAAACTAGTGATAAATTTAAACTGTAGCTTATAGCTGTTCCAACAGTTTCAGTCGTCCTTGCTCACTTTTGCTCATTACACTCCAATAAAAGATTCCTTTGCATAAACACACTAAACGTCACTGCGCAGTTTAACAACATCTGGTAATGTGCGACATGCTGTAATGTTTTGATAACCTGTTGTTTTTTGTCTTCTGAGGCTGTTACCCCAGCTGCACTGTCAGAGAAAATGGAACGTGATTTAGCAAACACGATTAGATAAGAATTTTATTTCATAATTAAAAAGTGATAGTAAAAAGTGCATTCTGTCAAGGCGTTTGTTCTCCACTCACGGCTGTGTAGTTCTATTTTATGGAAAAAACTTTTCTTAATGTCTTAAGAGTCAGATAAATAATAATAATAATAATAATAATAATAATAATAATAATAATAATAAATATAAAATAATAAATAATAATAAATGATCACAGGTATATATTTGCATTGATTACAATGACCACTTCTTACCATGGTAAGTAATATGGTCAATAATTATTGAGCTGTGTATACATTCAAGTGTAATACAATCATTCTGTGGCACTCGTGGGTTATTATGCTCTTATTTTATAATAGACACAATAAAATATCATAATTTGTTTGGCGGGCCAGTCTTTTATACAGACTGTCCCAGCTCCCGAACACATCTAATGGAAATCTAATGATGATCATTTTAAAACAAAGTAACATTTCATCAGAAAAAATCACATCCATTACTGTGTTTTGTAAAAACAGTTTGAAGAACAAAGCACAGATCTCATCCCATTTCTGTTCTTAAATGTAAATGCAATCATTGTGTGTTATTGTTGCCAGGCCATTTTCCAGATGTGCATATCTCTCTTCATGAGGATCTCTCTAGATAATTAAATTAGTCTTTCAACAATCATAAATATGGTATGCTTTATAAATGCAATGCAATGCAGTGTAATGCAATGTAAATGTAAAAATGGTATACAATTCCTGCACAATAGCATCATTAAATATAAATATAGATGATTATGCAGGGATGCGTGTATGTGTGTGTGTGTTTATATGTGTGCTTGTGCGTGTGCACCACATTGTTTTATAAAAGCCTGAAACGTATTGCATTATTCTACAACACAGGGTTTCTGTGTCCATCCCCAGAGAACACAGGATGCAGGCACAAATGTACCTTGGATAGAATGCCAGTCTATCTCAGGGCTTGGAAGAGATTGCTACTGCAGCACAGAGGGGAGTGATCCACCGACCAGCCTCCCTTTCCTTAGATCCAGCAAATCAGATATACATAGTTTCACTTTTCACTTTACTTTTCAAACATTTTATATTATAGTTTTTCCTACCAACACACAAACAATGTGCTTCAAAGAAGACACAGTGATAAGTACATTTGATATGGCTAAATTGCCTGTGATGCAGCTGATGCTTATTTACACTGACTGGCAATAAGTGCATTCTAGAAAATGTAGTCCCCATAGTCCCTTTAGCGTTCCTTGTCCATACTGAACCTGCAGGGACATCTGTGATGGGATCATGTCCTGATCTGAGTGATGCATATCCCCTGTACAGGCTGGAAAGATATGGGTGGTGAAAGCTCAATGGCGGCCAGGGGTTCTACCTGCTCGACACAATTCCTGTCATGATGCACTAACAGACAGAGACTTGAGAGGTGCTGGGGAGGCCCCCAAGCTGACACTGAGTGGGTGGTCCAGTCGATTTTGGTTCTATGTTGATCTAGCCATGGGAGCCCTAGTAAAAGCTGTATTTTGTGTTTAGAGATTAGGTAAAGGAAGATCTTCCTAGTGTGACTGCCCCTGTGCAGTATAATAGGTCTGTGGTGTCCCAGCTTCTGCGAGTAACAGATGTCCATCGATAGTCCAGGGAGGCAGTGACTGCTTAAGCGCATCCTTGGGTATTTGAACCTCCAATAGGTCTAAAAATGTCGGCTCGGTTCTGTATCACAAGAGCCCTGAGCATTTTCTCCAGCTTATGGACTAAAAAGAAGACCATTTAAAGCCAAATACCCACACCACAGGACATTTGATACAGACCTGCTGAGGGTTTCCAAGGACTTGTCCAGTGTCCTCTCAATAGACAGCCTTGGTCCATTGTGTTGCGGTTGTAAGACTTTTAAACAACAGTAGTGAGTGGACTCTGTTTGTGGGTGGAGTCTGTAAGTGGAGTGTCAGCTGCTGAATTGTCTTTTGCAGCAGCTGTTCATGTCTGTATGACTTTCATTTTGTAACCAAATGCTTTAACAATACTGGTCTCAAACATTAGAAATACTGGGGTCAATTGATCAGTTTATTGGGAGTAATCATATGACAAAACACTGCCACTGTCATCAGGATAATTTCCTTCCTGGTAGGTAGGGGGCAGTGTTAGCATTCAGAAGCTAAGATTAAGAGATAAAAGCAGATAAATTTGGAGGGAAACTTGGATGGAAATGGTAGAATGTTTGACACTGCATGCCTCCTCTATCACGATCCTTACGTTCTCGCTAGGAAACATTATGTTGTTTAAGCTCAGTGTTTGTTTCAGTGTGTAATGGAATTGGTCTGGATTCAGTTTTAGATGGTGCCAAATTCTGTTTTTTATTTATTTATGGTCCTATCTGGTTATCCAGGGCAAACACCAAATGTATCGATTTAAGGACATTGTTTTTCTCCAATAATCATTTGTCCTGCAAAGGATGGAAGCTCAGATGGCTACTTGGTGAACTAGAACAGCATTTCATGTCTCATGTCCCATTCTTGCTGCAGTGTGATAATTGCAGAGAAACTTACCTTACTGTGTTGTCTTTTGCTTGTTTTTGTTATTGTTTTTGTTTTGGGTTATCCCAAATATGACACATAAATATAGATTGTAAGATGGTTGCTGTGTGACTTGTGTTTGGTTGTACAAGATAAATGTGTCTGGTCACTTCACAGCACTGGGATTTGCTAAATGCTATAAATGAACTTTGTCCATGTCCATGTACACAAACAACCATAGCATAGCATTTTAAAAAATGCTGCTGAACTAACTAGTCCTTTACACATTTCCCAGTAGTGTGTGCATGTGGACCCACTGTTGTTTGTTAGCTTGTTTTTTGTTGTTTTTGTTTTGGGTTGTCACAAATATGGCACTTAAATATAGATTGAATATAGATTGTAACATGGTTGCTGCATAAATTGTGTTTGGTTGTACAAGTTAAATGTGTCTGTTGCAATCAGTGGAAGCATTGTCTTTCCTCAGGAATTGACAACCCCTTTGTTAACTGCACTCTTTGCTCAAACTTAAACTCAATAAGTGGTACAATAATAATGCTTAAATGGCAGAACTGTATGTGCTGCTTGGTCTCTTACTCATCACCCAGCGTGTGATTTGATCATGGGATCTCATGGACTTGTAAATGAAAAGATAATGCTGATTCATTAAATGGGAAAACTAATGAAGCGAGGCTGAGAGCAGCTCCCTAATCTTCCAAATTCAAAATAAATCAGCTTTGTTCTGTAGTGAACATAAGTACTTATTTTGCCTGATCAAATTCTTAACACCCTTAGACGTTTCTTCAACACTATAATTACCTGTCTTTCTATTTACTTTCCCCATGATTGCGTCAGCTCAAATAATGTACTAGTTACTTTCTGCTACTTTACTTACTTACTTTAAAAAAAATTTTCTTATCATATCCCTCTTATTTCCTTTTTTTAAATTCACTCTGTTCTTCAGATTCTTCATTCATTCAGTCATGTACTAAGCCACTTAATCATGCACAGGGTCACGGCAGAGCAGGTGCCTAGCTGGTGCCACCATGCAGGATCCACCCTACATAAGATTTACATTGAGCAAGGTATATAAGCTTGGGACTGTGGTAGCCTAGCGGTTAAGGAACTGGACTCTGGACCTGATCCTGGGTCCTGGGTTCAAATCGAACCTCCGCCAAGCTACCACAGTTGGGTCCTTATGCAAGGCCCTTAATACACCATTGCTTGAATTTTAAGAATATAAGTCGCTCTGGATAAAGGTATCTGATAAATGTTGTAAATTTAAACTTAAACTGCTTCACACCACTGGGATCTGCTAAATGCTATAAATGAAATGTCCATGTACACAAACAACCATAAAATACATGATACATACATGATCCTGCACATTTAAGTGGTTGTTTGACTGGTTAGGATTAAAAACATTTTTTTGGAGAAACAACCCCATCTGGATCATTCTATATAAAATCTGGTCATAATAATAGTGCTAGTCTCTGTCTAATATCAAATAATGCCCCCAGCAATTACTGAATCAATCCCCTATTCTTGGAAGAGCACTTGCTGAACTGAAATTGCTTTAAATCTTCATAGGGATGTCAAAAAGCTTTGAATGTTATATGTCTGTTCATGTTTTAGTGATGTAACATATCAGTGGCAGTCTCATTGTCACAACTAACATGAAAATGTAAAAAGCTACTCTAGAAAATATTGAGCTGTTCCTTTCATACAGAAAAGAGAAGCTTTGGCTAGTCATAATTACAGGTATTAGAACATGCTACTCAAATTTATTATTTAAGACAAATTCATTATTTTTATGCTCTGCTTCAAGATATAGCCAGAGTACTTAATTTGCAGTTTCTAAATGAAATACATTTGGGCTCCATATGAAGTAGATAGAAGGGTCCAGAGTGCATTTTTGCCTAATGGTACGTGTATAGAGTCTAGACCTATCCTAATTCTCAAAGCGATTACTGAAGATAAATGAATAAACAAGGGCGTCATTTGAGTCCAGTCCAGGGGCTCCCAAAGGAGGTCTGAGTTAATTAATTAGTCCTCTTAATGCCTGCTATGGACATTTAGGTAGAAAGCAATTGGCACCTCTTATATAGCCGCTAGCCCCTGCCCCTGTCCCCTTCATAAATGGTCTAAAATGGTCCAGCCTTCCAGCTGAGTCATGACATGGTTGTGCCTGAGGGAGGGAGTCTGGATGGATAGATCATCCCCTGACACTCCAACAGAGACCCCTTCTAAGCTACATGATGAGCTGGGACCTTTAGCGTGCATGTTCGTCTGTGCCCCGTGAATGCCAGACAAGGGCTCAGGAACCAACCGTGACATGAGAAAACGAATAAACGAAGGCTATGGTGTCATTCTGCTTACGAGTAAACATCAATCTTAGTCCTTGTAAAAGTGCCATCCTCATTTTTCATTACTTTCCATTACTGGCTTTGTGTCATATCCTGAATCCATCTTCAGTAAGCAATTTATCCTGATCAGGCTGATGGTGAATCAGGAGCCTGTTCTGGGAAGCCGGATGCAAGCTGTATATACACCCCAAAGAGGGCATTATGCGCTCGCTTACTTACTCACAAGGGCAAATTAAAGTAGCCGGTCCACATTCTGGCAAGTTCATTTAAGTTGAGATGAAATTGGAGACGTGGAGAATGCTTCCCCTTCCTGCCATGTCAACATGCTATCTGTAACCCTCCTAGCTCTTCTTTTATTTGATATTTTTTAGTTTAATTTATTTTTATTCTACTTATAAGAGTCAGGTTCCATTACAATGCATATATTAAGAGATCAGTATATTATATGTCAGTGTAACTGTATAAGGCTTAAAGGACTCAAGTGCTCTCTTAGGCTCTCTTCAACTGTTTAACATGAAAAGTGGTTAAGTTTTACTTTGTGAAATAGCAGGTTTGTTGTGTTTGAGTTAGCCCTGGGAAGTGCAGTGGAACCTCAATTCTAATGCCTCTTCATTCTCATTGTGCTTTGTTTTTTGCCCCCAAAGAATACTGATTTCAGAATTTCTGATTTCAACAAGAATGCTGATTTCTAATATGGGCACCCTAAATAAAACACTATTGTGATCTATCTTCCAACCATGAACAAATGTTTTTTTCTCAGGTATCTGCTTATTGCAAGGTTTATAAGATACAGTTTTAAAAAATGCTGCTGAACTAGCTAATCCTTTACACATTTCCCAGTAGTGTGTGCATGTGGACCCACTGTTGTTTGTTTGCTTGTTTTTTGTTGTTTTTGTTTTGGGTTGTCCCAAATATGGCACAATAAATATAGATTGAATATAGATTGTAACATGGTTGCTGCATAACTTATGTTTGGTTGTACAAGTTAAATGTGCCTGTTGCAATCAGTCCTTCCTCAGGAATTGGCAACCGCTTTGTTAACTGCACTCCAACCGTCTATCTTCCAACCATGAACAAATGATTTCTGGAATCAATGAAGTTCAAATTCCGGGTTCCACTGTATATGTTTCTGACGTCATACCCATACCACGTGAATACACCATGCAACATAAATCCTTGTTTTGTGTTTGTCCCCGTTCACTCTCTTTTGTTAGTGTTGCATTAATGTGTCATCCAGACAAGAAAAAGACACGATTCCACATGAGTCAAACGAGTGATGATCTTTTTTAGAAGTTGTTTGAGATTAAGCCCATTGACAGCAGCTGGAACACTGGATGTTTCAGACTCATTAGGAAGTTGTTTCATTTCCAGTCAGTCTAAGATGTGATGTGAACAACAGCCTTCGAAAAATCTCCACCGCAATAAGATTTGCACCTACACATAGCGATCTCCTCTGACCTTTCAAAAGAGCATCGTGTTATCTTTAGTACTGGCCCCAGGTCAGCACTGGCTGAAGTAAATAGCAGCGAGTTTCCAGCTGATTCTCAGACAGTGCTTTCCATTCCCTTATGACCAAATGAAGTAGAAACATAGGATTAATGCCCAAACACCCTCTAAATGAGGCACCTTCACTCTCCCCTCATTATGGTAAGGCTTTGATTGAGTGAATTAAGAGGTATGGGCTCATCTGGACAGGGTGATTCTCAAAAGAGAAATCCTGACATTTCCTTTTGCTTGAAGCTTAACTGTCTCAGTAGGTGAGGAAATGCCTTGGCATTTCATTAGTGCTGCTCTTTGCTTTCTTTTACAAAATGAAACCTTAACCCTATATAAACAACCAATAGGCCAGAAAAACAAATGCATACCTATTTTAAGAGGAAGATTTCAGTTAGGCTGGGAGCACAGAGAAAAAAAAAAAAATCACCAAGTGTCATTTATTCGGCCAACTGAAGCACATGGTACATATGC
>JAUZST010004058.1:0-16611 GCA_034779995.1 Parotocinclus haroldoi
TGTTTTTGTGTGTGTGTGTGTGTGTGTGTGTGTGTGTGTGTGTGTGTGTGTGTGTGTGTGTGTGTGTGTGTGTGCTCGCCGAGGTTCATTTATACTACATTACTTATTATATTTCATTTATAAATTCATTTATATTTCATTTATAGTTCATTTATACTACATATAGGACATTAATTCAATAACTACATTAATTAAAATGAATGTAACAATTCTCTGCCCATGAGTCTTGAGATGTTATTTTTTGTGCAAACAAAAGTGTAAGCAACACACGTTTTGCATTTGCTTTAAAAAAAACTTCCTTAGTTCCCTTTCATTAAAATAAATCGTTAGAAACAGAAATTGTAGAAATAATGCTCTACTAAAGCTTCCCCATATCTTCAATAATAAAGTAAAACAAAGTAGAATAACAATTCACAAAAATGTGTACTTGTATAAAAATGTAACAAAACAAATCTCTTATTCTCTTGCATTTAAAATAAACTCTGATACTCTTCTGTTCAAAAGCGAAATTACATTTGATGGTGTAATAAACAAGAATGTGCATCACTGATTTGAATATGCAATGTCCCTTTTTTTAGCATTGCGATGTACCCCTGTTAATTAATGTAATATACCAAAGAATAATGAATTATTGCAATAAACATTGTTTTTTTAAATTAACTGATTAAGGACCTGACTAAATAAGAATCTGTTTCTGTTTTGCAAATATAAAAAGCTTTGTTTTTGTTCTAATGCTGCTACCGCAGAAATGACCCTGTTACTGAGTTGAATTCTCCCTTTTTCATGCTTAATTCTTTGACATTTCTCATCTTTCTACTGCTTCTCCTATAGGGCAGACACCACATATGAGGACATGAAGCAGAGATACGGTACACAGTGCTGTTACCTGCTGAAGATTAACTCAAGAACAGGTGCTGCTGGACCAGATGAACAGATGCCAGACCCCTGGAGTCAGTACCTGCAGAAGAACAACATCCACAGCTTTGTGAGACCCACTAAACATTTTTTTTTAGAAAACTAAAGATAACCGAAACTTCAGTTAATGTTTTGGCACAAGTAAGGGTATTATTAGGCACAACTCAAAACACTTTGTCAGACCTTAAGAATAAATGTATTCTCAGTGATATTGGTAATAAGTAGTTTGTTCTCAATACAGTGTGGTGTTCTAACTGTTCAGCCCTGCAAAGACAAACAAGCTGAACCAGGAGTCAGCCTTGTGATAAAAAACATTATACAGGATCTTCTTTAGCTCCGTTTCAGTCGCTCTTTCAAAATAAATAAATGCTTTACTCAGAACACCAAATCTGAAAGGCTTTGAGTCCTCTGTATTTCTTTTTTTTTAATATATTGTTTCTTTTGAAGTCTTCGTTTTTTTTTTTGCTCCATAACACTAATAATCCAGACTTCTAAACGATAATAATTTAGAATAATAATATGTATCTATAATAATGGATTGCTATATATCCGTAAGAACAACAAATATATTATTTACAGACTCATTTTGACTGAATAATGGGGTAAATAAAGTGTTTAATAGAGTGAAAAGTTACATCTGCTGCTTAAATTAGCGCGTCACCAAACGTTTGAACGCACTGAGCATATTTTCTGCTCGAGACATTTCGTTTCTCATATGATGGCTGTATAAAATTTTGCTGCACTTTTGGGTTCTATTTTTAGGCAGTACATTTTATTTTCAATTACAAATGAACACATTTTATTCATTTTTTTTTTTTGTCCAAATGAATCGCCTTCTGCTTGTTTTTGATTGTGCCACTTCGAGTCATAGATCAAAAGTAACTAAACAAGTCCAAACCTGGACATTTGGTTGAAGATATGCCAGCCATATGCAGATTTAGGTCACATGATTGACAGTGTAACACTGGTAGAAATGTCGTTATGCCCTCATTCAAGCCACAATCATGAGTACTAACTCTATAATAGAAATGGCTATTAATATCAGTTGTATATGTTTAAATGCTTTGTAGGAGCTGTACGAAGATTCAGTGATGAATAACGTTGAAGAGAATAACATCAGCTCAGAAGTGGATGGACTCAACACCTCAGGTGAACTTGTATGCAGGGCTTAACTGTTTTTTTATACTAACCCACTGTAATGTACAAAATGGTTATTTATCACTAGTTCACTACCAACCCTTTTAAATGATAATCACGTACACTCACGGGCCTCTTAATTAGGGCTAATGGTAAAAAGTCAAATTAAAGGAATGAGCCCCTTTTTGCTTTTAGAACTTTGACTTCTTTACAGCATAGATTCAGCAAGGTGCTGGAAAAATTCTTTTGAGCCTTAGTGTCATGATCGTATCATGTGCATGCTGAAGATTTGTCAGCTGCACCATTCCACCACATCCTAAAGATGCTCTATTGGATTGAGATCTGGTGACTGTGGAGGCCGTTTGGGTATAGTGTCATGTCTGAACATTGTCATATTTAAGAAACGATATTGAAATGATCTGAGCTTTTTGACTTGGTCTGTTATCTTGTTTGAAGTAGCCATCAAAAGATGGGGTACACTGTGGTCGTAAATGGTGGGACATGGTCCAGTCGTGGTTTGAAGGGCTAGGCTTTGCCCGTGGTTGTCATGAGTGGTTGTATTGAGATCCTGTTCCTTTCTGTCAGCTCGACCCACACTGCTTATTTGTTTTAAAACTATTCTCTGTACAACCTAGGGATGGTTGTGAAAATCTCAGTAGATCACCAATCTCTAAATTTGCATTAGCCAGTTTAGCACCAAATACAGCAAGTTCAATAACTTCAATCACCTTTCTTCATTCTGACGGTTGCTCATGTTTGGCAAGGTGTTTTGGCCATGACTGCACACCTAACTGTATTCAGTTGCTGCAGTGTAATTGCACTGTGTTAAAAAGCAATTGAACAGGTGTATCATTGTGTCAGGTGTATAACTGTAGGTGGTGCCATGTTAAGCTACAAACAAACGAACAAACGCTGTTAAATTGTCATGTTTGTAGACTCCGTTTCCGATCCCCTGATGCTCCAGTTGGACCAGACGGCTGCCGACAGAGGCTCTTCAAACAACGTTGCAAATTTGCAGAAACAGAGTGGTGTTCCGCCAAGCCCCACCATCACAGCACAGCCCCATGGTACCTTTCTGACCCTCAATGACCATGACCGTATTCGCCAGTTCGTCCAAGAATTCACATTCAGAGGACTGCTGCCACACGTTGAGAAAAACATCCGGCAGCTCAATGATCAGGTTTTGTCCCACCCACTTTTGAATTGTTTAATGACTTGCAGTGTTAGTTAAAGACTGAAGACTTCTACTAAGAGTCATATTTAGTTGTATAGCATTTCTTCTTTTTCTTACACAAACATTAAACTCACCAAGTACACCTCCCTGTTTAAGTCCATTTTATATTTGCACTTCAGTTTTACAATTACAGACTGTAGTCCATCTGTTTCTCTATACACTTTTAGTTCCTTCACCAAAGATCAGGCACTATTTGGGTGGTGGATTATTTTCAGCACCGGAGTGACACTAAATTGGTGGTGGTTAGTGTTGAGCTGTTGTGATTGGAGTTAAATCTACTCTATAAATTCTAAATAAATCTAGTAGATTGGATCCACCTTTTAGATGTAAAATCAGAGACAGTGGCTCATCTGTTGCTTCTCTGATTGCTTTAGTCATTCTCTAGTTTTTCACCAGTGCTCACTGGATGCAGCAGGACGCTGGTGGCTGGACATTTTTGGTTGGTGGACGTTTTCAATTCAACAGTAATACTGAGGTGCTTAAACTCCAGCAGCATTGCCGTGCCAGTATCACTGCATTGCTGAGAATCATCCATCACCCAAATAATATCGATATGTGACTTTGAGGCTGAAGAGAGCCCCTTAATACAACAGAAGAACCTGATATGTGGTGGTCCTGAGGGAGTCCTGAGCATAAGAGAACAAAGTAAATGAATTAACAAAGTATGTACATAAACATATAGACTACACTCTGTGACTGTAGCACTGAAGTGCTTCTGCTTGGTAAATGGGAATGAAAACTGTCAAGTTATTATAGAAACTGTGGTGATTGGAGTATACATTTAGATCATCGATCATTTGATGTATGTACTATTTCTGCTCCAGTGCCTCACTCACACTTCCCCTCCTTTAGCTGGTGTCAAGGAAGGGATTGAGCAGATCTCTGTTCTCAGCCACAAAGAAGTGGTTTGGGGGAGGCAAGGTTCCAGAGAAGAGCATTGCAGAACTGAAAAATACATCAGGCTTGCTGTAAGTGTCTGTTGGTCAGTCTTGGACTTAACTGCTTTGAGCAGTATGTTAGATTGAACAGTATATATTAACATTTCAGTATTTTGTGCTCTCAGATATCCTCCAGAAGCACCTGAGCTACAGATTAGGAAGATGGCTGATCTGTGCTTTCTAGTTCAGCACTACGAGTTGGCCTACAGCTGCTACCATACCGCCAAGAAGGACTTTCTCTCCGACCAGGCCATGCTGTATGCTGCAGGAGCCCTGGTAACACACACACGCTTTCAGAGTGCAGGTCTACTAGCTATTTTACATTACCAGGAGTCCAAAACTGGGTTGTGTTTGTTTGTGTAGGAGATGGCAGCCGTGTCTGCATTTCTACAAAGTGGTGCTCCAAGGCCGTACCCTGCACACTATATGGAGACGGCCATCCAGACTTACAGAGATGTCTGCAAGTAGGTTGATAATGATTACGATTTGAGAATGTTTTTAGAATGTATATGACAAGCAGTTTTGTAAGTGCATGAATCTAACATGCATGCAGTTAGTATCGCCTAATTTTTGTGAGCGTATATATTAGCCTTTTGATTCATTTTCCATATATGTGCTATTAATAATATCACTTTGGCCACATGCATTTGAGGTAGTCATATTTTCCATATTAGAGCTCAATATAAGCTTAAGCTGATTTTAAAATCTCAAAATAAGTAGATGACTGGACTTCCTGGTTTTCCTACGTTTATAGTGCAGTTATTCGCATAAGCAAATGATAAAATGTGTGATTTAGTTTGTAATGTCCTTAACGTCATTACAGCACGCATGCCTTCACTGAGAAACAGCTCAATAAATCTGTGTCTCTGACAGAAACGTGATCCTGGCTGAGCGCTGTGCTCTGTTGAGCGCGGAGGTGTTGAAAAGTCAGGCCAAGTACTCAGAAGCTGCAGCTCTCCTTATTAAGATGACCAGTGAGGTGAGCTTCTCTCATGTTTGCTGGTGACTAAATGTTTTGTTCTTCTGTTCCTGCATCAGGATTCAGACTTTAGTTCCACTTCCATTTGATTTTCTTCAGCTTTTTGCCCTTAAAATTTGTCTTGTGATAATTGATTTTAAAAAGCCTTTTGTCTCGGACAGGACTCTGATTTGCGGAGTGCTCTCCTTTTGGAGCAGGCAGCTCACTGCTTCATTAATATGCGCAGCCCCATGGTGAGGAAGTTTGCATTTCACATGATCCTGTCAGGCCACCGTTTTAGCAAAGCTGGCCAGGTAAGACCAAGTTTCTGATTCGAGTACGACAGGTAAAATTCTGTTCTCTTCCAACCCTGCGGTCCACACTCGTATTTACAATATGTGCTATATCCATAGTATCCATAGCAACGTGCAATGCTGTCAAACAATTAAAACACTAAATTGTGTCATTGACACCAATTACGGTACATTCATTAATCATATTAAGGTGGCACAGTGGCTCGGCTGGTAGCAATTTTACCTCACAGGGAAAAAGGTCCTGGGTTCAATCCCAGGTGGATTCTCAGTGTGGAATCTACATGTTTTGCCTGTCTCTGTGTAGGTTTACTCCAGGTACTCGGTTTTCCTCCCACATGCCAAGAACTGCATTAGGTGAATTGATTACGCTGCAGTGGTCCTGTGCTGTATACATGAACATGTACTGTATATATGAGACCTAGCTTCGATATAACCTTGAGCGTTGATGTGGCCTTGTCTCTGTCATTAATTGACCATTGATGCTTTTTTTAATCTACCTTTTGTTAGAAATGGTACAACACTCGTTTCCCAATTTATCGATTCTTATTCATTCAGTCTTATCTGCTTACCCAGTCAGGGTCTTGGGAGAGCCGGTGCCACAGGGAGTGAGGCAGGAACCAATCCATCATAGTTCACAAACACTCACATACCAAGGAACACTTTGGAAACATCAGTTAACCTAACACGCATGTATTTGCAATGTGGAATTAAACCTGGAGAAAACGCATGCAAACAAAGGGAGAACATGCAAACTCCGCACAGGCCCAGGGTCGGTATAAAACCGGGGATCTTGTAGCCTTTAGGCTGCTTAGTGATACATGGAAGCACCACCTCCTAAAGTTAAACATGCATGCATTCACTCAGCTGTTAGAGGTCCTCTTGGCATCAATAATGCAATAAGTTTGTCTCACAGTTATTACTGCCACTCACATTATGGGTTTTAACTAAACTTCACCAACACACTCCACAGAAGAGGCACGCGTTGCGGTGTTACTGCCAGGCCATGCAGGTGTATAAGGGAAAGGGCTGGACTCTTGCAGAAGATCATATCAACTTCACCATCGGCCGTCAGTCTTTCACTCTGCGCCAGCTCGATAATGCTGTAGCAGCTTTCAGGCACGTTCTTATCAATGAGAGTAAGCAGACAGCCACACAGCAGACTGCCTTCCTCAGGGAATATCTCTACGTGTACAAGGTGAGAAACTCATCCCACAGTCCACACGTAATGTTACTTCTTAATATGCTTCAGAGGTAACGTTGTTTAATAAAGAATTAGGGAAAATCGTTACATTTAGAATCCCTCATCTCTTTTTTTTTTTTTTTTTTTTAGAGTCTGAGTCAGCCGTCCAGTAAGAGTCCCATGCCTCAGCTGCCATTGCCCTGTCTGCAAAGTGCTCAGACGCGTGTGTTCTTTGGCCACAAACGTAGACTCGCAGAGGGTAAGACACTGAAACTAGACAAGACACAGGCACTAGTTACACTGCTCACAAAAATTAGGGGATATTTCTTTTTGAAATATCCCCTAATTTTTGGGAGCAGTGTAGGCTCACGTCTGTAGGATTCTCACACTGTTCAAATCAAAATGGTACTAAAGCAGATTGCTACAGTTACTCAGACGGGAGACTAACAAACAAAACAGTTGACAGATTCTACTTTAATAGGTACGACATTCACGTTTAGAATTGGTGCATTGTAACTAGCGAAGCCATCTGTTCAGTCACCTCTCTTCAGGCTTTGAAATGAGAACATGAGAAACAAAGGATTATTGCAGTCTGATATAATAGTACATGAATACCTGTATTCATCATTTTTTGTGCTTTTTTTTTTTCTAATCAGTTAATCTTCTGTTGATGTGCCATGCACTATATCGACAACATTTGCTGTTAAAGCAGCCTTTATTGTTCGAAAATGGGCTTTCCACTAGACTGTTGAACATGACCGTGAGATCAGTTTCTGGTGTTAGGCAATAAGCATTCCAGTGCTTTTTCAGTGTCTGACGGAGAGAGTTGAGGTAAAAGTTCTGTGCAAGCCACCCAAGTCCTGGCAAAGCTGGCAAACCAATTATTTGCCGACTGTAGAGACATCAGGACAGAAAGTTACTGAACTGAAAATGTGTCTATACACATGTGTCACATGGACAGTCACAAAACACTGGACTGCTACTGTTTGTCTATGGAGAATCCAAAAATGCGTGCTTTGTTATGAATGCGTTACAAGTGAGTTATAATGCGTACCTGTGTATGCTGTGTGTTTGTGTGCCTGTGCTTGATTATAGGAGAGAAGCAAGCAGCCACTCACGTGTGGCTGGATCAGGAATTTGTTCGGGAACAGGCACAGCTGTGGGCAGAGCTAGAGGAGCAGGTGGTGGCTGTGGCAAACAGGGGAAGTGTGCCCATTAACTTCCAGGCCACACAGTACTGCCTCAGCAGTCACACAGATAATCTGCGCTACCCCTTCGCTGTGGTTCAAGGTAAAGCTGCTCTCGTATCCTCATTTCTTATGTGTCTTCATTGCTTTAAGTCATAGGCCGCTGTCGCACCAAACTGCTACAGGGACTAATTTGGGAGCAACTACGTTCCTTCTCAGTACCTATGCACTGTCAAAAGGCCCTAAATTTAAAATGGAAGATAAGAACTCCACTTATGGACTTCCACTCCTGTTCACGGGTACGCAGTGTTGACCAGCTGTTTACGGTGACAAGTGTCCAGAGCTAAAGAACTCTAAAGAACCTTTTTAAATTGAGTATATTTGTTAAAATATCTGTAGTTGGTCATGATTGCTTACCCATATGTAAACAAAGCGGTTAATTGCCCATCCCTAGTTATAGCTACAAACGATGCGTCTGGTTATATCAGTGGAGCAAAGCAAACTGCCTTATATTATGTTAACTTGTATTATATTAACTGTCTTCTATTATGTCATCTCTTAACAGAACCCATCATCGTTGAGGTGGTGTTTAGAAACCCTCTGAAGATCCCCTTAGCTTTGTCTGATCTGTCTCTGCTATGGAAATTCACGGCTAAAGACTTTTTGGTATCTCAAGGAGGAACCCTTGAGGAAAGTATCTCTAATGAACAAGAGGCAGCCATGGGCAAAGTAAAAGACCTTGCATCTTCTCTCTCAGATATTGAAGAAACAAGTGGGTTTATGTGGGTGTGTATTCTCTGAACTTAATTTCCTTGTTTCAGGCCACAATTCATAATGAATATATAAGCACTGAAGTCATTCCAGAGTTCTTGATGAATCCAGAAGAAACAAAAGTGGTGAGGGTGTTTTTCTCCATTTACTCCTCTTTATATCCATTTATATGGGAACAAAAAAAGTGTGTGTGTGTGTTCAAACATTTTCTAATGTGTGCATTACTGTCACATTGCTGCTTTAATCTGTACATTTCCCCATTGTGGTTTTATTTTATCTTTTTTCACAATGTGCATATTTCTTCTTTTCTCATAATGTAAAAAGTGTTCTGCCTTTGCTGTTGTCATGTATCCTTGTTTGTTTCAAATATCCTTTCTCCGCTTCTTTCTCCCGTCCAACTTTTAGGCTCGACTAAAGTTACTTCCGCATAAAACAGGTGAGCTCCACGTGCTTGGTGTGGTCTACAAACTGAGCACTGAAGAGGAAGACAACAGCCTTAGCAAAGGTATCTTGCACTTAGTCGCCTCTACGCTCTCACTATAAATTCCTTTTCCTTAACAAAAAACCTTTTTTTTGTTTAACCAACCTTCAGAATTATGAACAATAAGTCAATTTAGTAATTATTTTTTTTGTATGCTCTATAAAATTTGAAACAATCACTGAAAAAGAAAGTAAAACGCTACCATGTGATTTTCTTTTTTTTTTTCTTTCAAGACTACGATTCTCTTTTCTGTGGACAGGGGGTCTCAGGGGGTTGTTTAAACAGATGTTGAATGGCATCTACCTGTATTTTCCAAAACTGGACACTAAATATATAACCTATACATAAGGTTATACCTATACCTAAACTATACATGCATTTAGTGCTGGCTGCTTTGATCTTAAATCAAGATCATGATAAATATAAAAAAAATTTTCCCCCCAATTTCAATGAATTAACTTTTTTTTTTCTTCTTCGTTTTTCTGCCTTCATGGTTCACTGACAAGGCTTGTACTATCAATACGCTCAACTGTTGAAACTGGGAATTTTTTTCGTCCTAGGAAAGTGTATATTGTTGTGATTTAAAAATAATTGATTTATTATGGTTGTTTATTAAATGGTTTAAAATTGATCCTTCATGATGTAGTTTGATGTGGCATTTAGTTATTTCTTTGCACCATGTTGAGTCGTTTTCATGTTGTCTGGCATTTAACATGTATAATTTTGAAAACTTAAGATAATCAACATGTTCTGGTTCTGTTTAGATATCAGTTTTTTAGTCTTTTTAGATTAATTGCCCAGCATATACACCTAGCAACCATAACAATAACCAGAATTCAAACCACTAGCAGGTGAAGTGAGTAATATTGACATTGTTCTGCTGGGAAATTTTTCTAGTCTGCTGTTCCTGGCATTCATGTGGATGTTAATATGACAGCGACAACACCAACTACCTAAGATTTGTTGCACACAAAATACACCCCTTCATGATAATGGTACTTTCTAGTTACAGAAAGTGAACAAACTGTTGACATTTGCATCAATTTCCTGGATGTTATTCCAGATGAGCATCTGTGGGATGTGCGGGACAATTGGTAAATCCATGGAGGTCACACCTGCTCACTCTACTGCTAACAGTTTGGTGCCAGATACCACAAGGCCAGAAATCAAATTAAACACCCATGCCTCAATGGGTAGATGGTATGATGTTAGGCAGGTGGTTTTAAAGTTATGACTGATTAGTGCATGTTTGTTACTGTTATGGTAAAATGTCTGCACCAATCTCAGCATACACTTTACTGCAGGTTCACAGCTCAGTGTTGTCCTTTACCTGTGTGTGCTGTAGACAGTCGATTATGTGTGCACGGACGGCAAGATCTTGAAATCCAGGGGCCGAGACTTAACCTGACTAAAGAAGACAAGACATCTGTCAGACATGGACCAGACCGGCGCCTCGATCCCATCATCACACCCCCAATGCCTCTACTTGAGGTGTGTCTGTCTGCGCGTTTTATTAGACAATTTTAATTTTACAAAGCTTAACGTGGCAGTATAATGATGGCGACGCTTTCAAATGTGATGGTAACAATGGTTCTGGAGTTTGCTGGTATTGATTTTGTTATTGACAGAATCACATGGACTTTGTTGTACATTGAGTGCAAAGATGGAGATGATCCATTGTGATTGTTACTCGTTTTTGAAAATCATGTATTTACTCTACATCAATTATTACGATGTTTTGCGGCCATAGCTGTAATGCAATTAAAGATGATGCTATAATGTATTGGGCAAAAGTCTTTGCACTGTTAGATTTGAGATTAACAGTGGGATAATTACCATATGTAACATATTGTTTGTGATTGGACCCAAAAATTACTTGGATTCCTTCACTTCTTAATATTCATTTTTACTAAAGGGACTTCTGCTTGTTTTTTTTTTTCTAAAAAATGGTTTCTTAGCTGTTACCCTTCTAAAAAGTAGATGGTAGAAGGCTCACATTGATATTTGATGAAGCTGCTCTTGCTTAAGTGTAAGGAGAGGTCACACTAAATATTTGGTATTTCACATGTTCCATACTTTAAATGGGTTATGTTTTAATAAACAGAATGAGAAATAGTTGTATATGGTAATTTTACTATTGATAAAACAATGGCCTTGGGGAGGACTGTGACTCAGTAATGGCAATAAAACTACTGTAAGGACAGTAATGTGAAAGAATTATTTTTGGAAAAGATGTGGTAAAAAATGTTTTTGAAACGACTTTTTAAAATTATCATAAGGTAAAACTTTAGTATGTAAATCTGTCCTTTTTCTGATATCTCTCTAGAAGAATTCGGTACATATATTACTGCTATGTATACAGCTTATCTGTTCTTAATTGGCAATAAACTACAACAGCAGCTAAAACAATTGTATAACTAAATGAGAACAGTACTGTTAGTGTAATTTTTTAAAAAAAAATTTTTATTGTGCTGCAGGTTTTCTTCATTAACTTCCCCACGGGTTTGTTGTGTGGCGAGATCAGGAAAGCGTGGGTGGAATTTGTCAATGTGGGTGCAGTTCCGCTTACTGGTTTGCGGGTAGCATCCACACACCCAGAGTTCTTCACCTTTGGTAGTGCAACCTCCGATCTCACGCCAGTTACTCCCACTGCCGGCGAGCACAGCTCTGCCTACAAGACGATAGTTACACCCCCGTCTGCTGCTGCGGTGACACTGGTGTCTCCAGCGACGTTCGGTGTGACTCGGGACGAGAGGCCCACGGTAGCAGATATTCCATTGGATGGAGGAATCCTGAGGCCAGCCGAGGCACTGCAGATCCCCCTGTGGCTCAGAGGACCTGACCAAGAAGGTGTGCACGAGATCCACTTCCTGTTTTACTACGAGAGCATGGAGAAAAATACCAAGCTCAGGTAATTCCCCAAGAGGGAGCTCTTTCTCTGTGTAGGCTGGTCAAATTTCTGATCACACTGAAATGAAAGCAAGTTGTCTGTCCCTTGACGCCACTGTCAAGTGCCGTAATAGCACAATGTCCTATGTAGCTATGAAGTGCTTCTTTATTATAAGGGAGTGGTAGGGTTTTAGTTACCATGGCGATAATGAACCCACAGCTTTGGATAACGGCTCTTCACTTTCTTAGTCACAGAGTGCTGCGCCATACAGCGGTCATCTGTGCGAGTCGTTCCCTGAGCGCAAGGGTGACGGCGTGCCACAGTAACACACTGCCAGGAAAAGGCAAGAGGGGTGAAAGGGAGGAGGATCACAGTAGCAGCATGCTGTTGTTTGTAGATGTGGAGAACATCAACACGGTAAGTTTCTCTAGTTGTATGTTTTTCAAACACTCCCAGCCATCGCTTCCTAGTTAATGCATTGTTCAGTTCCCTCTGCAAATCCTATTTATTGGCAATCAAGTTTAGTCCGGGTAAAATAAACAGCTAACAGTGGTATAATTATGTAATTATTGATTTTTCAGCCTTCCTTTATTACAGAGTTTATAAACTAGAGTTTGGACGATGCCAATGTTTTCACACAAACCCAGAATCACTGTATAATGAACTGTGCGCTGGGAATAAGTCATAACACACATGCTACATGTAAAAAATTTCACTGTGCTCATGATGATGACGATACAGTTGATAGTAAATACAGTCGTACTTATACTGGTTGAATAGGGTCGTGGATGTAAGGAATGATTTAAAATTGTTGTGAGGGGTGGGGTATTAAAGGTACAACCTTTTGTCAGAATTGAAAGTGGCAACCTCTGTGTGGTTTGGAGGATAGCGTACCATATTTCCTCTTGTTTCAATGCGAGAAAATATGGCACATTTGTCATATAACGCACATACAAATGTCCACCCATGTGGTGGACCTTCCCTGTGTCTGTATAGGTTTACTCCAGGTACTCTGGTTTCCTCCCACAGTCCAAATACATGTTAGGTTGACTGATTAATGCTAAATTGACCCCATTGAGCATTCATATGTTAAAGATGTGCTTAACAAGTGTTTAATATATAAAGGAACACACACCTTTCATCTTCAACTGGCACAGACGATGCAAACTTAAGACACAAAAATCTATTGCGTTCTCAATGAAAGAATAAATAAGAGAAATAAATGTAATGTCCGGTAATTTATTTTATTTTTCCTTTACGAATTTGCTCAAGTAAAGGTCAAAAGTATACATACAAGTCAGATACTCAAGTAATGTAACCACGTGAAAGTAGTGCTTAACTATATAAAAATATATAGGCAAATAGCCTGTATTTAACTGAATACATTTGTTTACTTTCATTTTTTTTTTTGTTTCTCATATTTAGTCATTTTAAATTTTTAAGCCCTTTTCAACTGTGCAGTAAAATGAACAAAATCCACTTTAAACATTAAAATAGTGCTGTGAAAGACAATTTGGTCCTTGATTGCTGAACCACAAGGGACAACATTCAAATTCACTACAGACCCCACATTCCCCATAATGGGGAATTAATGGGCGCGCACAAATATTTGGAATCAAGGCAATGACCCTGCAGAGGTTCTGATGATAGCTATGTTTTGGCCACCATATGACCTAACAAATGTGCATATTAAACCTCCGAAGCAAAGTCAGTCATTCATTTGTGCAATTAATAAAATGTATTTAGTGTTAATTGGTTCTTCATTTCTCATCCATGGCAGAGTAACACCCACTTTATAATGTATACTATCACTTTAATACCAAAAGAGAATTTATGTCACAAATGGGAAAGATTTGGATGAAAATGCAGGTGGGAGAAGGATTATTAACATGGTGAGACGGGGACAACAACAGACTAAACAGACAAAGCTCAACAGAAAAGTGCATCATCCTCACTGTTTATTGGCCAGTTATGTTGTAGTCTATATGTATTTGAAAGCTATAAATCGATTTGATTTACATGAATACATGGGGTATATGAGCTTCAAAGAGACGATCTACATTTTATGTTGCCTTAAACATATTTTTATAGTATCAATTGTTTTTTCCTGCTTGTTTTTTTTTTTTAGAATGGTACAAAATGCAGTGAGTAAAAAGTCCTGCATTCTTTCATTCACATCCATCCTCTTCCGTTTGCTCTTCTGATTTTTGTATATTTTTTTTAGCTTACTTTCCTTGGATTGGAAACTGACTGTGGTTTCTTGGCCTTGCAAAAAAATTATATATTACTCAGTGCTCATGTTCTAATGCTCTTAAGTGAATAATTAAACTGAGTTTTGCAGTGGTGGAATATTACTTCAAATATTTTCCACAAAACAATATATTTATAAAATATATATATATATAAATAAATATATAAAAAATATTTTCTTAGATTTTAGTTTGTCTCACTGCTATAATAAATGGATTTCTTAGAAAGCCAAGTTACAGTACAGCATTTCTTTGAATTATTTTTATAATTCCCGTCAAACCATAGTCTGTGTATTTTATTTTTGTGATCAGTGATCAGATTCGTCGTCGACTCTCGCCGATTTCCCCTCTCCCACATTTATTTACAGTAGTGTTTAACATGCTTACTTTTTTATGTACAACTAAGACTGGGTGACATTCCTCATGTGTAACTTGATGAGTGAAGACTTAACCTTGCACACTTCTAATTGAACCTTTTGGCTCTTACACAGAGTGAAGCAGGTGTGCGTGAGTTCCACATAGTGCAGGTGTCCAGCAGTAGTAGACAGTGGAGGCTACACAGATGTGTAAATCCTGCAGGAGACAAAGGTATGATCCCTCCATCTTTTTAAAGGTGTCTGGGGAAAAAAAAACTCCTCTTCTATGTAAAATTTCAGGTTTTCTTTCAGGGAAAAAAAAAAGAAAAACTAAATAAAAACATTGATCCTGAATGTGAACCCCTGAAATGAAATTAACCTCAACACTGAACTCATGTGCTATCCTCTATTGACTGTCATTGCTGTGCCTTTTATTTTTCATAAATCTAGACAACTGTTTACTGATCATTGATGATTTCTAAATGACTAACATGACTGCATTGAACATAGTGACCTGCTTATTAAAAAAAAAAGATTTAAAAAGTGTTATAGCTTTGAGCTTAACGTTTAAATGGCAGCGACATCTAATATTCACACGATTCGTGGTTAGTTGGTATTAGAGTATTAGTAGATTTGCAGAAATTATATGGATGTGATGAGTGCTGTGTGTGTGAATTCCTTCCCCTTAGCCTAGTTACTGGGGTTCCTGAAGCAGTTTACAATTTACAGTGGCAGTGCTGGTGGTTTGGTGTTTATGATAATAAATAATCATGACTTTTAAGCTTCTTATATGCATTTATAAGCGTGTCTGTCATGTATCATGGCGTGCAGAACCCATTTTCTGAATTAGAGCGCTTGTGTCTAAATGAACTTTCTAAAACAATTTCTAGACAACTGCAAGGAGCGCATTTGCTTTGCTTTTCTTTAAATAACAGCAGATTCCTTGGTCAGTTATATATGATGTAGACATCCAGCTTTGTACAGTCTGCTACATTAGAAACGACTCCTCCAGGAATTTCAGTACCAGCTGGATTCACAAATTTTAACTATAAGTATATGAGCAAAAATTGTATTTCTAGAATTATTTAGGAATGCTGTGTTGGGATAATGTTTGCTTTTGTGCACTGCTCACAAAAATATGGGATAATTCATTTTAAAATATCCCTTTATTTTGTGAGCAGTGTAGTAGTGCTGTAACTTCAAATATTAGTGATGCCCGAAAGCGAAATCTTAAAATAATTTTAGAATCTCATGACAATTATCAGTGCCTGTATTTACCATGCTCCCAGGTACTACAATAGGTTTTGTACTGTGCAGCAGTCGGAGAAGCACAACTACGTAGCTACGTGAAGTTTTTCCACTATGCAAACTCAGCAAATTGGGCCACACGGGGATGATTAATGACTAGTAGCAAAGCATAAGGCACCCCTAAGGACTCACTGAAAACACACTCATCATTTATACATTTCTGTGTATAAATGACTACTTTAATCATTGCCAAATCACAAGAATAAATATACTGTGTGACCAGTGAACATGACATAAAACCAGTGGCAGCAGTTATACCAGCATGAACTCTTTTGAATAAGCTTGGCTTGGCTTGGCTTGGCATCCGTCGGTAGAAACTGGGCTTTAGTAGGCTCTAGATTAGAATATTTTCTTTAGACCGTGCTGTGTTTTAAAAACATAGAATATGCCAAATATTAACACACTATTATATTCACATGAGCATCAGCAGTTATCAAGTTAAAGTTAGTGTCTTTTTACAGCGAATAAATTCATTATTAAAAACTAATAATAATTTTGCTTTGCCTTTTCCTCTTCTTAATACACACAACAAAAACAACCCACCCAGATAGAAATGTCAGATTGCTGCAAAACTGGACTTGTAGTTGCACAAAAATGAGGGGACTTTTAAATATGGGATATTTAATTTTTCTGACCACTATATGTAAATGATTACAAAAGGGCATACAACTGCTGCCCTATTAAAAAAAATAA
>JAUZST010004059.1:0-7500 GCA_034779995.1 Parotocinclus haroldoi
ATTTTTGCAAAAATAAATAAGGCTTAACGTTTTATAAAAAAAAAAAAAAAAAAAAAAAAAAAGTGGTACGATCACTAAATGCACTAAATAAATAAATCCCAACGTTTTGGGGCGGGGCATACATCAAAAACGAAACACCAATCAGCCTTAAGCATTATGATTACAGCACCTGGTCTGTAACGGTGTTTACACCTGAATTAGGGGTCCAGTTAGTGTCCATATGAAGGTCCGGACCCAAAATATTAATCAGGGCATGGCACTCCGATCACGCCTCGTCCTCTTCGTACCGTCGCTCGCTACCCCCAGTTAAACGGTGCCCATATAGCGGACCGTCAAAAAACAGAACTCCCTGGACTGGCCGGATCTTCCATTAGTCCAGTTCTGTGCCCAGCAGGGGGCGCTGCACTGTATTGTCACATGTTCCTGTGGTCGGTCCGTTTGTGGTTCACAGCCACAAAAACAGACAGTTCACGTAATTAACGTCATTTTCCTTCCTTTTTTTTTTATAATAGTTCGATCATGGGGGCAAATGTGCCAAGTAGAGCTGATCTGAGGTCAGAATTTGGATCGTTATTGACTCATGGATTCCACCACAGCCTGATCCTGGATCAGTATCTTCTGTCTTTGCAGGGATTTACGACGGTGCCTTTATTCAGAGATTTTCGGATTCTGCTCCTTTTATCGCTTGTCCTTTTTGTTTGAAGCGTCATTTCGTTAATTGTTCTGGACGACGCTCTGTTTGTTTGTTTTTCTTTCCCCTTAAGTTATTCGTTGGGGTGTAGAGCACTGTAATTATAAGGTGATTTTTGGAGAAGGTACATACTTTGTGTGCATGTATACTGAGCACGTCGCTGTAGTGCTGATCAGCATCACCAGACTGTAATTACACAACCGCAGGGACGTAAGCAGTGTGTAACGTTTAAAAAAACAAAAAAAACTAAACAACAAACTGGTCTGCGCATGCACGGTTTAAAGACTGCTGTAATATAAATAAAAATTATTTCACTCTGTGCATTAAACTATAATTCCTGGCTGTGGTTTGGTCGTTTATTTATTGAAATAATAAATACGTATAATAACAATTGATTTTTAAAAAATGTAATAAAACACAATAAACAAAGTAAAATGTCTGTGTAAAATAGTAAGTAATGTATTTTTGTTGTTATATGCTGCGTTCGATTGCCGGTTTGTGGGTGCTGTTTAAGTCCAGGGTTGCCAGGTTCAGCGACGGAATCCCTCACCAAGAAAAGGTTTCTGGTGTGCTCAGGAAAAGGGCTTATTTGACGGTCGTCCGGAGGGAAACGGTTACGACGCCAATTCTAAAGAGTCCCCTCTGATCCGGATCCACAGTCGGACAGGTTGGGTGAAAACTGAGGAAGTTCATGACCGCTTTTACTCGGTCGCCCAAAACAGACCGCGAGGTCAGCGAGAGACCCGGGGTAACCTCTAAGCAACTAAAGGTCTCTCTCACATTGGTTCGTGTTCATGTTTGTGAGTCCACCTCCAGGGGAACGCACAACCGCAACGGTTAGCATGGCAGGGCTATAAAGATTGTGTGGTTTTTATAAGAAAATAAGTGTGTAGTTGTGCGACAGATTGTGTGGTTTTTTATGTGAAAATAAATGTGTAGTTGTGCAAAGGATTGTGTGTTTTTTATGTGAAGGTAAGTGTGTAGTTGTGTAGGATTGTGGTTTTTTTTTTGCGAAAATGAGTGTGTAGTTGTGTGTAGGATTGTGTGGTTTTTATGTGAAGGTAAGTGTGTAGTTGTGTGTAGGATTAAGTTTTTTATGTGAAGGTAAGTGTGTTTTTTGCAAAAATAAGTGTGTAGTTGTGTGAAGGATTGTGTGTTTTTTTGCGAAAATAAGTGTGTAGTTGTGTGAAGGATTGTGTGGTTTTTATGTTAAGGTAAGTGTGTAGTTGTGTGTAGGATTGTGTGGTTTTTATGTGAAAATAAGTGTGTAGTTGTGTGTAGGATAGTGTGTTTTTTATATGTGAAGGTAAGTGTGTAATTGTGTGTAGGATTGTGTGGTTTTTATGTGATGGTAAGTGTGTAGTTGTGTGTAGGATTGTGTGTTTTTATGTGATGGTAAGTGTGTAGTTGTGTGTAGGATTGTGTGTTTTTATGTGAAGGTAAGTGTGTAGTTGTGTGTAGGATTGTGTGTTTTTTATGTGAAAATAAGTGTGTAGTTGTGTGTAGGATTGTGTGGTTTTTATGTGAAGGTAAGTGTGTAGTTGTGTGAAGGATTGTGTGTTTTTATGTGAAGGTGTGTAGTTGTGTGTAGGATTGTGTGGTTTTTATGTGAAAATAAGTGTGTAGGATTGTGTGGTTTTTATGTGAAGGTAAGGGTGTAGTTGTGTGTAGGATTGTGTGGTTTTTATATGTGAAGGTAAGTGTGTAGTTGTGTGTAGGATTGTGTGGTTTTTATGTGATGGTAAGTGTGTAGTTGTGTGTAGGATTGTGTGTTTTTATATGTGAAGGTAAGTGTGTAGTTGTGTGTAGGATTGTGTGGTTTTTATGTGAAAATAAGTGTGTAGTTGGGTGAAGGATTGTGTGTTTTTATGTGAAGGTAAGTGTGTAGTTGTGTGTACGATTGTGTGTTTTTATGTGAAGGTAAGTGTGTAGTTGCGTGAAGGATTGTGTGTTTTTATGTGAAAGTGTGACGAAATGTATGTTTTACACAAAGGTAAGAGTTTAGTTGTACAAAGGTGTGTGGTTGAATAAAAGTGTGTACTTGTGTGAAGGAATGCACACTTTCTGATGTGAGCTAAGTGTGTAGCCGTGTACCGGACACCGACGCAATGCTAAGGTAAACGTTTAGCAGGTAACTGGTTGTGTGTTCGTTGTGTTTGCGCGTCAGAGCGGCGTGACGTAGCGCGTGTGCCCGAGGCTCTCGGTTGGCCATGGTGGAAGGAGCGAGAGGAACCGGCGCGCGAGCGAGCTGCAGGTACCGTGTTTGCATCACTGCTTCCCTCGCCGTCTCATACAAACCGCGCGCGCGTGTGCGTGCGTGTGTGGGTTGTTGTATTTAGTGCTCGTTTTGTGTATTTGTGATGCAGTGCAGTCTCGCGCTTATGTAACGCGCTGCTGTGAAACACGAGCTCCCAACTGTGCATGCGTCAGCAAAAAAGTCGAGCTCGAGCTCCGGCTATTTTGTGCTCGTGCGTGTATCGAGCGAGGACAGACTGATGCAGAGCAGGTAGGCTTCCGCGTGTGTGCGTGTGCGTGTGTGTGCGCGCGTGTGCGTGTGTGTGTGTGTTCTTAATGTAGAAGATCAGGATTTCACCTTCACCTATTTTGGGCCCAACAAGACCAGCTGCTTCTCTGCAGGTGGGTCAGATGTGGTGCCATCTTTGCCATCTGACTGTGGCACAAATGCAGTCGGCCCTGGCATGCCTGGCACCCAGCACCCAGCACCCAGCCCGGATTTATCTCCTGCAGCCCCCTGATCAGACTCAAGATTTAGGACTAAACCACTGCCAAAGGCGGTGACCCCCGGTGGGCACCGACTCCGTATACCATCCCATGGTGCCCTGTGGCATCGGGCACAGACACATTGGCAGCAACGTTTACGCCCTGTGAGTCGTGAGGTGGATCCTGCATGGATCTGGCCTGTTTATCCAGCACGTCCCACAGACACTGTGGGGAATTTGGAGGTCGGGGTAACACCTTGCTCGTGTTCCTCAAACCTTTTCGCCATGCCAAAAGATCGAACCCTGCCTCTCCGGCCGGGGGGGTTGGTTCTCTGGGTCATCGGAGGATCGGGCAGGGGGTTTCTGTTCTAGCTCCTGGAAATGATCCCCTATTCAACCCTCCCCTCCCTCGCGATCGCAGGGGAACGTGTCTGGATGTTTTGCGTTATTCAGGGCGCCCCAGGGAACGAGAACGAGAACGAGCAGACTGCGGCGGCACGTCGCGCTTTTGGTTAAAGCGGCTTCATGCTAGTCTGTTGGCGAGTTTTTCCTCGCCACTGTCACTTCTCGCGCGGCTCTAACTTAGCGCCGAACCAAATCACGCCTTTCCAACGGATATGGCATCCCATGGCGCGTCACTGCGGGCCTCACCTCGAGAACGTTTTGCTTTTCTTTCGCGTTTTTGCGTCTCGGGTGGAAAGAAAGGAGTTTAAGGTCGAGGCTGAAAAAGTTTCGGTGCCCCGCCGTGCCCGGCAAGGTGCAAATCCTTTGAGTCCTCCCTGTGCTGACTGCTCTTTTTTTGCACGTCTGGATCTTTTGCTACGACTGCAAAGTGTGCGTGTGTGTGTGTGCGTGTGTGTGTGTGTGCGAGCAGGCTGAATGTAGACGCCGTAGTCAGCGCTTGTGCACGGTTGGAAGCTGCAGGCTGTAATTACCTGCCCGTTTGCATCACCTGCATCATGCTCTGAGATGTAAAGGTGTGTGACCGTCTTGCGTGGCATTCCCCGGCCGGCCGGCCGTTCCTCACACACTTTCGCCTGGGAGTATCAGAGCGTCCCACTCGGCCCTGTGCTGCTGCGATGTAGGTAAGGACTCGCCGTTTGCTCTGCGGTCGCTACGATGCTAGAATTTGAACCTCAACGCGATACTTCGATATACGTTGAAATGCGATACCAGATAAATAAACACGTCCAGAACGTACTGGAAATTCTGATGCTTTATTAAAACTGGGGACTGGGAGGTTTGCGAAACCGAAATAAGAGTCGGAATCGGATGAAAATGGACCCAGTTATGTTTTTTTTGAACTTGGGAGATTTGCTGATCCTAGATTGGCTTGGTTGCTCGGATGGAATTAATGAACTCCGCTGAACTTTATCTTTTTATCGTACGAGACGTACGTGAAGTTGTTAGCATTTTTTGGCTTCCGTTTAAATTTAAATTCGTACTGAAAGGGGATTTATTTGATTACATTTTTTTCTTTGGGACCCGTTCTCAAAAAAATATCGTGTCGTGATTTATAGTTTTACGTCCGCAGTAGTGTAGTCTTTGTGCATATAAGGTTGGTAATAAGAGCCAACCGAGAGGAAAACAGGAACTGAATCCTCTTGGCTTTGAGAGTGTTTCGCTTTAAGCCCGTGACTCTCTTAACGACATAAGATTTTTTAAATTGCAAAAGCTCCAAAATAAGTTTTTAAAAAAAATAAATAGTGTAGAGCCCTGAATCGGGAAGGTTGTGGGTTCAATCTCTGGCTCTGCGTTACTGCCTTTATGATAAGGCTGGGCGGTTAATTAATAGTCATTTGATTCTTGATTTAATCTGGGCCGTTTCGGACCCTTGGGGCTCTGGTTCTCTGGTTAACCTAAAGGTTGTGTGTTCAAATCCTGGACCCCCATCGGACCCTGGCACTGTAAACCCTGCGCTGTTATCGGCCTCATTAGAATGGACCATATATGGATATCGGTGGGCGGTAACCTTTTTGACGCTGCCCGTTCTCACCGGCGATTATTAATTGGGTAACGATAATAAACTTTTGTTGTTGAATCCAGGAATCCAGACTTGTGCAGGTTTTCCTTCTTTTTTTTTTTGTTCCCAGGAACTTGCACCAGATGCATTCCAGTTGTTATCTCTTCCCTCGCTGCTAGGCGTTAATCTGTAACCCCGTGTCTGTTTGATTTAATGGCGGATTTGTGTGAATCCCCCTGCTCTGCCTCTGGTACGGCACCGCTTTCCGTATCAAACGCAGACGGCCGATCTTTTTCTTCTTCAAGCGGCCTTGCTGTCCTCGACGTCGTTATAAACTAAACACGGCCCGAGCTTCATAACCCCTGGCCGATGGGTACGCCTTTCAGCGTACACTTTGTGGTACTTCCTTTTAAGGCAGGTTTAGGAGTGCCAGTATTGCCCCCGATGATGCCAGCCCCACATACCGTACACGCGGCGCCTAGCGACGACACCACAGTCATACAGGGAAAAGAAATTCGTTATAACAAGTTACTAAACATTAGTTTGGATTTAAATTAACCAGGAGCCCGAGCGTTCCGACGAGCCGACTGAAGAGCGACGACGCTGAAGATCAGTTTTAGTCCCGCCGACCAAAACGAAGCTTCTGATCTTGTAGCTGGGTTGCGACGTTACGGATCGGAAATGTTACGGGACGCTTGTACAGCATCAGCGGCTCCTTATTTTCTTTCTGATTTTCTTTCTGATTTTCTCCAGCACGTCGTTTGCTTTCCTTAAACGCCGCCCACGGCCGATCGGAGCTTCGTTCATGGATCCGTTAAGTCCGGCTCTTAATCTTAAACCCGACGGCGCTGCTCACGATCCACAAACTCCGACTTTAACGATACGAGACTCAGATCAGAACAGGATCCTGTACTGTCGTTCTGTTATCGTAACAATAGTAACACCCTGCCTTTGAATACTTTCAAACGTTCTTTACGAATGCGTTCTTCGGAAATGGGTGCCATTTTAGGTAGTAGGGGGGAACAATTTTAACCTGCCAAACAAATCGCCCTCTTTATCTTGAAACGGAACAGTAAGCGGCGATAACGGAAACTGTGCTCTAAAGGCAAGACTGCAGATGCAACTCCGAGGCTGTCTGGCTCTAATAGCACCGAGAGGGCGGTCGGAGGGGGGTTGGTGGTGGCTACGGCTCAAAGTCTGTGACAAAGGAACAGTAGGTTTTACTGTCTGGCTGACATCCAGGCCTCATTAGGGCCCGAAGTTAGCGAGCATACCAAACGAGCGCCGAGCGAGCCGAGCGAAAGCCGTTCAGGTACAGAAAGTACACAAAGAGATAAGCTTAAAGAGAAGGAATGGAGCAAAGTGGAGGAATGAGCTCTGTGTGTGTGTGTGTGTGTGTGTGTGTGTGTGTGTGTGCGTGCGTGTGCGAGTCATGGAGTTAAAAATAACTTTATTATGGTAGATCATGTTTTGGTAGGAGGGACCTGCTTGCCATCCTAGGACAGCCCGTTGGGCAAAAGTGCAACGTGCAATGGGTGTGTGTTTGCAGTTGTGTGTGTGTGTGTGTTTGCAAGCAGGGGTGTGTGCATGGCGACGGTGCAGTGTGCAGTGCGGTGCCGTAGCGAGCTGCACACACACCGCCCGCTCAGCCTGTCCTGTCCTGTCCTGTCCTGTCCTGTCCTGTCCTGTCCTGTGCTCCAGATGACGCGGTGGGTGTAAGAGGGCTCCCCGAGTGCCATGAGCGCCTCTCTGGATGAGCTCGACCCCCACGCCGACAAAGCGGCCGTGTTTCGGGAGGGGAACGGCAGCCATGCGCTGATCGCCCTGCGCTCGGCCTTCCACCCGAGCAGGACCGCCGCCACCACGCTCTTCAGGGGGACTAGGTAGGACCGTTTTCCTCCCTCCTACCTCGAAATTTCGCCTTTCGTCCTATTGGGACCGTTTCGGCAGGGTGAGTGCGCCTGCTTTTTTTTTTTTTTTTTTTTTTTCTCCCCCCCAACCCTCGCTGTTGTTAATCTTTAACGTACGTAATCACTGCGGAGGTCCGGCCCCGAACACAGCAGCCTTTGTGCTCTGTACGTTCAGCCGTAGACTTTGTCCCCGTAAAACGGCGCCCGGCACTCGGG
>JAUZST010004059.1:12500-16610 GCA_034779995.1 Parotocinclus haroldoi
AGCTTCTCTTCCAAGTCAGGCTCCGCCTCCTCAGGCTGGAACTCCACCTCCGGGTTGAGATCGGGTTCCGCCTCCTGGCTGACCTCCGGCTCTGGTTGGGGTTCTGGCTCCGCCTCCGGGCCCGCCTCCTCCTGCTGCTCTTCCATGCCGTTGCTGTGATGTCGGTAAATCGTGAGCAAGTGTTTAAGTGTGTTTAGAATTAAAGTGTGTGTGTGTGTGTGTGTGTGTGTCTGTGTGCCTACCTGACAGGCGGGGGGTCGTAGTAAGCTGCACCGTCCTGGGCAGGTTCAGGGGATGTGCGAGTCTCCACCTGCTCTTCATCCGCCTCCTCTTCTTCAGATTCTACACAGACACACACACAGACACACACAGACAGACACACAGACAGACACACAGACAGACACACAGACAGACACACAGACAGACACACAGACAGACACACAGACACACAGACACACACACACACACACAACATTACACACAGGGCACGAGGCAAAAAGCAAGTGTGTGTGTGTGTGTCCGAGAAGTCTTCCTACCCCCCAGCTCGGCCTCAGAATCTCCGAATACCTCCTCCTCGTAGCGGAAGATATCGTTGTGTACGTAGAATTTATTCACAGCTGAACCCTGTTCCCGAAAAAAAAGGAGCTTTTTTTTTCTCTCATCCAACACCAGTGTTGCTCCTACTAGGATCAAACATATTAAATCCAAGCAGCATCTTTGATCAGACAGTGTAGCTTGGTTAAAAAGACAAAATGTCCCAGGCCTATGGGGAAACCGAGGCTTATTTTTCGTACCTCGGGCGCCAGGACGAAGGTCTGCATGAACCTCCTCATGGGCTGCCCCCTGTTGGACAGTTCTCCCATCACCTGCACCACCACACCGTCCCCGAGGGTGGCATGGGCGTCCACGTGGCGGATCTTGGTGTGGCATTCACTGAACTGCAGCGACATCACCTTCTTATGGATCTCCTACACACACACACACACACACACACACACACACACACGTACGTTACAGATACACAGCTACAGTGTGTACAGGCGGTCACATGCTGATACACCCACACACACCATGCTCTCAGCCAAACCACAGGTATTTAACTAACACACACACACACACACACACACACACACACACACACGCACGCACGCACGCTTCAGCATGTTATGACATCATAGCGATGAGTAAGGACCCTCCAGGCGTCTCCGCCCACGATGCCGCTCCTGACCTAGGCCACAGACGCCTTAAATCCGTGTTTCCGATCAGCCGGGTCCATCGTTACTATGGTAACGGCCAACCCTGGTGCCCTCGCAGCGGAAAAGCCAGGAGCAAACCGGTCGCCCTTCTCCCTGCCCCCCTCCCTCCCTCCGTCCCTCCTCCGGGCTGAAGGAATTTGAATTCCAGAAACACGAGCGCGGTTACGACAGGTAGCACGACTCGGCCTGAAGGTAGCTCACCTGGAGTTCCATAAAAGGGTGAGGTCCTTAAAGAACCAGGGCACACTGTCTGATCTGAGGAGCCTCGACTCGGGAAATAGGGACGCGGGACTGACCTGCCCCGACTTCTCAAGCTCCCTTACTAGCATGCTAAGGACTCGGCATGTCTCGGACTGGGCTTTGACTTGACTCGGGCGATAAGGACTTGCCATGGATCATAGCTCGAACCCAACCCGTGCCTTGACTCAGGCAATTGGGACACCACGGACCTGAGACCCTGACTCACCCTGGGGACGGGCTGAAACTGAAAGACGGACCTGCGCCTTGACTCAATTTGGACTCGTACCCAGACTCAAACCCGTACCTCAGGGAGTGTAACTAGGACCAGCCCTTTAGGACCCACGTAAGGCCCGGTGCCTCGACTCGGACCTCACCTGGGTGACATCGGTGACCCAGACTCGAACCCCAATACCCGCTGACCCAAGGGACCCACATTGTACCTGATTTGCATCTCGACTGGGATCCCCATTCCCCCCGACTCGGAGGGAGTCGGACCCGACCGTGCACACCCGGGACTCACCGCCTGACCGTAGACGGCCTCCTCTGGTTTCCCGCTGCTGTCCAGCCCCCCGTGGACGTAGGACGAGTTCCTTCCGTAGAACCTAAGAGAGACGTGTTTCATGAGAACCCAGCTTTGATTCGATGACATCATAAGGTGATCAGACAGAGCTCACCTGTGCAGGTAATCAGGAGCTTTGTTCAGGAGCGTGTAGTACTGCCTGACGAACTCGCGCCCTACGAGCAAAGGGCTCGGTTTCTCCATCACCATCTCTTTCAGGTCGGCTGGATGTGGGACGCTGAAACACAGGATCGACAGACATGACCGGGGTCCGACAGGGACGGGTAAACAAACCCAGCGCCATTATCGATCTCACTAAGCTGAAGCACGTAGGAATTAAGAGTGAGACAGAGACAGGTGGACAGAGAACAATGAAGGCCCAGCACTGAGACTCTGAGCTCTGCTGCAAGGCCTGAGCCTCAAATCCCACTGCGCACTTTCATCCTGCACAAAGACCCACAAGCGCGCGGTCCGATTCACCGATTATTCACCGTTTCGGTACCAAAAACCGACGGATCACGCGCGATCGGGGCTGATCTCGGACCTGAAAGTGGACAAAAGGCTGCAAATACACGGCTAGGCTAACAGGCTAACTCTGAAACAACTACTGGGAGTCTGAAAAAGAAACAAACTTCAAATGCAAGTAGAAACGGGCCAACGCGGACCAGGTTCGGGCCAAAATTCGACCCGTTTTCTTAGGGATTTCAATAACAAAAGCGTCACCCCAACACCCGTCTCAACATCAGATAAGCACGAGCCAGACAGGATATGATGATAAATCAGAGATTTGAGGATTGATCATCAAGTGAAACCTCACAATTATAACCAACACACACAGAAGATCGTCAGGAACTCCCCCTGGCACTGCGCACTTTTAACTTTGCACATTTACAACAAATGCTGTCAAACTAATACTTGATTTTACACCCCATACACCCCTAAGTTCGACATAATAAGCCACAGAATTCATCTAAAGCACACATTTGGGCTCAGAACTCCTCTGGAAATCGCACGAATCGCTCTTTTTATCGCAATAACGAACAAAAACAGGCAAAACAAGCATGTCAGGACACAAAAAGGGCCGCGTCCTGATTTCCCCCCTCCGCCCTACGCTGGCGCACTTCCTAACACCAGGTACAAAGCGCCGTCTAGTGCACTACTCTCACAGAGCATAGCCGTTTGAGACGTGGCCCGGGCTAAGCGCTAGCTCACGAGTCGCTCAAAGGATTAACAAAAGTACTCACCAAAAACAGAAAGGCAGAGCTCGGACAGATCACAACCGCCGCACAGAAACGTCGAGGAAAAGCCAAAAAAAAGGCAAACTCTGAAGTACCGAGGTATCGAATTATACACCGGATACCGACGGGGTTTGTATTTTTCTCTCACACGCTCGGCTCGAACCGGTACTGCTCTCCCTGCAGCGCGCGCACATACAACCCCTAAGCGGCCTAACGCGCGTGTACCAACGTATCGAGACCACTGTCAGATCCTGCACCCCAAGGACCCCTGTAAGGAACATGTAAATCACATCATCTTACGCTTAAAGGGAACTACAAACATTTAAAACTTAAACACGACCAATAAAAACAAAATAAAAGCCAGGGTGTGTTTATTATTTTGTTACTTACCTCAGTAACACGCTCATAAGTTACCTCACAGCAAAAGTTCCGTTTGCGCGGATGTTTTATGTTGCTACAGTTTTCAAAACGTTATTCTTATAAGATGTTTTTTTTTATTTTATTTTGCTGAGCTATTGTTTTAGAATTCTTAATTTCACGTAGCGGTGTAAAAGTTCCTTATTGTTAAGAATTAGGCGAACCAGGACTCACCTAAATATCTGTCCATCAACAGATCTGCTTCGTCCAATCAGATTCTAACCGGAAGCACGGAGGGTGCAGGATGTGATGAAAACAGGATTGAATACTACACCGGAACGCATTAAAAAACAAAAACACACTACGCATTTCCCCGCCACAGGCCCCGAGCAAACACTAAGAGCTCCAAATATTTATATTATTATTTATTATTTAATTAGTGTTCATGTTTTTAGTACAT
>JAUZST010004060.1:0-16610 GCA_034779995.1 Parotocinclus haroldoi
TGTGTGTGTGTGTGTGTGTGTGTGTGTGTGTGTGTGTGTGTGTGTGTGTGAGAGAGAGAGAGAGAGAGTGAGAGAGAGAGGCTTTTTTGTCTGTTGGAAAAAACAATATGTCCAATTCATCTCAGATCTTATTATCTATGTGGGGACATTTGGTCACCACAATGATGCATAAACTTTAAACACACATACACACACACACACACACACACACACACACACACACACACACACTTATTTCTCTGGAAGAAGATACCCTTGGCTTGCCACTCTCTTTTACTTTTTCTGCCTTTCCAGGAACTGGGATTTCTGAGCCAGCATCAAAGCTTTTTCTCCGTCTGTCCTCGTGCTTGTGTGAGTCTGAGCGAGTGACAGCATACAAATCCAGTGCCCAGCCATGATGATGCCACTCCTCAAAAGCAGGCAAATTCGAACAGCTGTCCTTCTGCCTACGTTTTATTCAAGTCTACAGTTGCACCTTTTAATTGATTAAAACTGGTGCACAGTGGAATCCCCCTATTCAGCATGTACAAAATAGGTAGTAATAAATGGAAAAATAAAATAAGGGGGACTGCTTTACACATGAGGAAAAACACCCTGCACATGGTACGTCAATTAGACGTCAAGGAACTTCCATCAGAAAGTATCTTTGATCACTATATTATGCTGATGTCATTAAATGAGGCTGGTGGGGTTTTTTTGTTTTTTTGATTTGATTCCTTTTTACTTTTTAATACAGGAATGAGGTAGGAATTTCCAATAGGACATCATAGAAATACAGTGCCAAAGTGCCACAAAGCTTAATTCTGTCACTTTGCAGCTGGAAAGACCCTGTTTAGAGTTGATTCCCTTTGATGCCCTTTCTTTTAAAAGGGTATGAAAATGAATGAATGAATGAATGAATGAATGAATAAATAGGCTCCATAATATCCCCTATCTAAAACCACTTTCTGCAATATTTTACAGTTGGATGAAATGGTGCAACTGTACACATACAGTACCTTACAAAAGTGAGTACACCCATCACATTTTTGTATCTATTTTATAATATATCTTCGTGGGACAACACTGACGATATGACACTTTGATAAAAATTTGAAGTAGGAAGTCTACAGCTTGTATAAAAGTGTAAAATTTGCCTTACTTAACACATCTACACGTCTAAACTTCCGGCAACAAATGTATGTATAGCCCTAATTGAAAATGGCCAAATTATCCTATTATCCCTCCCCGGTGTCATGTTCTCAGGTGTGAATGGAGAGCAGGTGTATTAAATTTGGTATCACACTGTTGCATACTGATCCCTAGAAGTTCAATATGGAACCTCTATGGACCTGGAAAAAGAATCTACATAAAGATGGCCTAGGCTATAAGAAGACTGCCAACACCCTGAAAGTGAGTTGCAACACAATGACCAAGACCATACAGAAGCTCTCAACTCTGAACGTGCCTAGTCATGGTCGACCAAAGATGTTGAGTGCACGTTTCCAGCATCATATCCAGAGGTTGGCTTTTGAACAGATGTAGGAGTGTTGCCAGCATTGCTGCAGAGGTTAAAGGATTGGGGGTTCAGCCTGTCAGTGCTCAGACCAATCGCTGCATACTGTATCAAACTGGTTTGTATGGCTGTCGGACAAGCAGATTAAGGATTACTGGAACCATGCCTTATGGTCTGATGAGACCAAGATAAACTTATTTGTTTCAGATGGTTTCAAGAGTTTGTGGCAGCAACCAGGTTAGGATTACAAATACAAGTACTTCTTGCCTACAGTCAAGCATGGTAGTGGTTTGGGCCTGCATGAGTTCCCACCCCCCAACATTGATTGAGAAATCTCCACAAGGTTTTTTTTTACTTCTTGCCCTACCACCAATGGCAGAAGAGAATATCTGAATGCTGTGTGTTATTACAAACAGCTGCCACACCATAAGGTCCTGAAAGCACCTGTATTGAATTTCCACTTAATGCCATGCAAGTATTTTATTACTAAACATTTAATTTAAAATGTAATTTAAAATGCACACAGCATCAGTTTCATCCAAAATTGCCCTAACTATCTGACTGATTTTTTCTCATCTGTTAAGTGCAGTGAGTTTGCAACACTTCTGACATGTGAAGACAGTGTTAACACTGCTAGACAGATCACACTGCCAAAAGTGTCATCACCAAGTAAAAGCCATTGATATACAAACCCCTGCTTTAAATGCATTGTCTCAATTTTAAATGTAGTTTTGTGTGCTTGATCCCTTACCTAATCTCTTCTGTCTGCAGATGTGTGTGTTGTCCATCAAATACTTCAGGAGGGATTGTTTTCACAAATCCTTAACACAGCCTACAAAAACAGAAATCTTTATTCTTTAGTGTTTTATCTTTCTTTCTTCTGTGTAAATACAGATTAGCCTCTAATTATCCAGTTACTGGCAAACGTATTTAGAAACATCTGTTAATCTAATTATTATTTGTTTTCATGTCTTGACACAGGCTGTACTTCACAATATCTTAAATTATTTGAGAATAAAGAGAGAATCACTTAGTAACTGTGAATAATTTTTGTTACATCAAAATTTTTTTTAAAAAGTTAAATAATGAGGTGGTTTCAAATAGGTTATCTCAACAGGTGATTATAATCATGATTTGGTACATCAGCAGCATCCAGGAGAGGTTGTATTTTCTGTGTGTCAACAAATGTGTGAGAAAATTATTAAAATGTTTATAAACAATGTGCCTCAAAAAAAATCTGGAAGGGGTTTATGTATTTCAGTCCTAAATTGTTCTGCATTTTTTGCATGGTACTGTTGAAAAATGCACTGACATCTCTGGAAAAGATCTTATCTACAAGGAATTATTGCTGCTCTAAAAACTCAATGTACTTTTCTGTCTTCACATCAAGAACAACACTGGCTTTGAACTTTCTGATAATTGTCCCATCGGTCCATCTTGAATTAGCATCTTATCTTTTACTGACATGCTTTACCTTCACTTTTCTTCTGCTTTATTTGAAATAGCGTTACTTATTATTGTAATTTAACACATTTTGCTTAATCTTTTCTTTTACTGTTATAAATCACCATTTTAAATCGCCATTTATCTAACACAGACCTATAGCTTTGAAGTGGGTTTACTCCAATAATTTATCCCTATTTGAAGTTTTCTTGCATGAGCTTTTCTCCAATATGGTGCTGTTTTTTTCCCTTACAGCATTTTTACTACAATGAGTTTTCTTCCTGATGGGAGTTGTCCAATCCCAGTCCAATATGGAGAGGCTTTGCTCTTATAGAGAGTGAGTAATACTTAGAAGATAATTCACTGGATGGATGAGTTGTTCTTGAATCTAGAGCAACAATGGCATACAAGATTACAATTGTATTCATTCTTTTAAGTCATGTTTTTAAATGTATTATTATTGTTTTTCCTCTGTCCTGTAAAGCTACTACTGTCTAAATGGTGGTGTATGTGCTATATAAATAAAGATTCTTCTTTTTATTATTATTATTATTATTATTATTATTATTATTATTATGTTACTATTAGTATTATTAAAATTACACTACTATATGAGTTACTGGATGAGTTGTATACTTCGTTTTATGATGGATGAAATGAGCTGTAATATATAAATATAAAAAGAGGTTTTAATAAAGAAAAGAGCACACATAATAATGTAATAAATAAAATGAAGAAAGAACTCCAGACAAAGACAAAACCTGAGAATGCAAATGCAAATGATAACAGAGAAACATGAAACTGAGAGTAATGGGAAACCGAAAAAAAAATAACAATGGCAACCAAAGACCAAGTTACGGTGGAGGATGAACACAGGAAACAGAGCAGGGTGCACAAACAGTAACAGCCATAGAGAGTAACAGAACAAACACTGAGGACAGGAAATGAGACAGATGAGAGCAAAAGCGAATGAGATAAATGAGAGAGGAAAGAAAACAGGGAAAAAGACAGGCGACAGTGGAGGCAAACTGGGAATGAGGCAGACAAGAATTTCACTTTTTATATGCCACTTTTCTCACTCTTTCTTGGCAAAGTATTAGGGTCCCCATGTGAGGTACTATCTGTGAAATCAAGAAATAAACAGTGATGGGGTTCATAGATGTGACATCAAGGGAGTGATGGAAACTGGGTAATGTATTGTGCAGTTTCATGTGTGTTTTTTGTCAGTGAGTTTATATGTAATGTGTGAGAAAGGTTCTGTTTTTTCTAATGTATTAAATCATTATTGTACGCAATAAAATGTGATTCACATGGAGTCAAAATTATACAGGAAATTATAGTCTGACTGTCTGCCCAAGTGAGACTGAAGTGGTGCAAGAGATGCCAGCTCCCAAAATTCAGAAGGGGTTTCCTGGCACTGAAAGTCCAAATCACGGCTCCAAAAGTGGTTTCTGGCACCAGTAAGCCAGGTAATCAAAGTGTCTTTATTCATGCACTTTCAAACAAAAGAGCTGTACGTAGATATTAAAACACACAATTCATTTCAGATCAGTCCCCCCTGAGGGGAATATCAAATGTGCTACCAAAAATACTGTTTTACTGATTTGTATAGGGTACAGGTTAGGATAATCAAACACTAAGGCCAAGAATAGCCTGTAGATTGTGGATAGAGACCCCATACGGGCAGAGTTTTCCTAAGTACAATGATTATGATGTTATTTCATCTAACAGAATATTAATTGAAAACCGGCATTAAAGATGGTCACAATATGACTTTGTACTGTAGTTATTATGTGTGTAATCGTTACATATTTGTTACTGATTTAAGGTTTACAAAAGCTTTATGCACTGTTATAAAAGCAGAAGAAATTGCTTCAACAAATAACGAACTAAATCAATACAAATATTCTTCTGAATTTTTTTAATTTTGGTTGTCATCATTAAAAACAAGAGATGGACAGTTATTTTGCCAAATGTAGGGCAACGTAAAAATGTACAACTCATTTTATCAATTACAACAAGAAAAAATAAAGTCCATGTGTTTGGGTAATGGTTGGTAGTAAACACAACCACTATGAAAAAAGGAAAGCACTCCTTCACAACTAAAAATTATTTTTTTGCATCTATACGTAGGTGCCTTTCAATGTTAACTGGTTTTCCCTTGGGAAAAAGCACAAAACAATCATTACTACACTACACTGCACTACACTACAATCATTATCGCTGCACTGCCTTGATAAACATGTTACTCCCACTATAGGAACTGTAAAGCCAGTCAAGACAAAAGGCTTGAACACTGGTTCATTGCTGTGTTGATGTGCATTCAGCAGTACAACTGCCTGCTAACTAGCATCATTGCACTTCAGTGGGCTCATTGAAACAACCAAGTTCACTGCAGAAAAAAACACAAGCAAATCAAAAGAATTAGCTCCAGGTGGGAACATGGAAATCAAAGGAGTGAAAATTTTCAATGTTACTCGAGGTGCACTGTTTTTTTTTTTTTTTTAAATAGGATCACTTTAGCTGCCTGTAATATAGCTAGCAAACTATCAGAGGATGTTGGCTAGCATCTAGCACAAACTAGCTGGTTAGCCATGTAGAGTGACATGTAACATAGCTGGCAAACTATCTAACATTGTAAGCAACACCTGCGCTGCAGGTATGTATTAAAATAAGTAGCCAATATATTAAAATAATAGACAATGAAATCAACATTTAGCACTTATACAGTCTCATAATTCAAGCAATCGTGGCTTAAGGGTCTTGCTCAAGGACCCAGTTGTGGTAGCTTGTCAGAGTTGGGATTTGAAGCCTAGACCTTCTGGTCCATAGCCCAGTGGTTTACCCACTAGGCCACCACATTCCCACAAGTCTTTAATCAAGATTATAAAAGCATTTCTCTATAAACCAAGTTCTGCGCTTCTTGCAGAATTCTTCTATGACATCATGCTGTCTGTCAGAGCACTGCTGGTTTCTATGTGTCATGTAATGTACTGTATATGTACCAGTAATGGAGCATTAGCCATCTCTGGGGTTTGGCTTCACACTCACTCACTTCTGAATGTTTAAGCAGTACATACTTCAACTCTTTCAGCATGCACTCTATCTCATGCAATCTTTCTATCTGTTTCAAATGGAGGTAATATGTTGTGAGAGTGTGAAGTCTCAGTTTAATGCTCTTCCTCTTTAGATAGCTGTCCAGGGAGTAACAAGCTCTTTTCGCTACAACAGTGCTTAGACCCTTTCCATGAAAAGACATCATATATCATGGATAAAACATGATGGTTATAGAAACTGCAATACACAGAAAGTCTTGTTGAATCATCTAGTAACCCAGCGATGATACTCTGCTTGTGAGGAATACAAATGGACGGTGACTTTTGTGTGTGTATTATTGCCATTTAAGTGCAGTAGCCCAGCTGGACATGTTCCTGCTACCTTGGATTGACGACATGCTGGAACGGTTGGCAGGAACCATTAAATCTTTATAGCATGTAATGGCAGGTCTTCGATTTGTGATCTATTAAGGTAGTTCCCAGTCATGCCTTTTAGACTTTAGACCAATCACATTTGAGGGACCATTGCTTCACTCAAATTTCATCCTAAAAATTGTCATCACCTCCAACTGAAAGTTGATCTGATCTGAATATTTACCTCTGGGAATAACTCATACTGGCAAATCTCCAGGAGCTGTGCAGCTTCTATGCGGATTTGCATACTACTACCAATAACTTGTGTGAAGTTTCATGAACATTACTGCCCAGCTACACCACCAATGGTAGAAGCTTTAAATGGTCTGAGAGGGCCTCCAGCCCCATTTAATCACTTTACCAATATGTGCGCTCTCTGTGCTGTATAAACTGTTTTTTGTCAGTACCTAATCCAGTAATGTGGGCATTGGAGCCACCCTGTCTCAGGGGAAAGCATGTGTTTTAGTAGGCACTCACTAAAACAGAGTGCAATTATTGTGTCAACTGTCATGGGCTGTTAGTCGTAGTGGCGGGACTTTTAAGCCCTATCTGCATTTCATCCCCTTTATGCTTTGTACTGACCATGCTTCATTAACCTGGTTAATGCAATTTTGTGAGCTGGAGAGCCCAGTGGCCTGTTGGATTGTTGTGCTGTAGAATCACCAGTTCTCCTTTCAGCATAAGCCAATGCTGGCTTGTTATGACCATGCATGGAGGTGCTCTGCAACCTGTTTTTCAGGTTTTGGGGCTGTCACTTTGCCCTCCAAAGATTTTTTTTTAGGTTCAGGTCTGGAGCCTGTCTAGGCCACTGCAGGAAATGCTTCTTAGAAAGTCACGGAGTTGTCCTGGTTGTGTATTTCTGGTCAATGTCATGCTGGAAGACCAGGCCACGACCCATCTTCAATACTCTTACTGAGGGAAGGAGGCTGCTGACCAAAATTTGACGATATAAGACCTCATCCATCCTCTCTTCAATACGGTGCAGTCACACTGTTCCCTTTGCAGAAAAGGGCCCCCAAAGTATGATGTTTCCACCTCTATGCTTCATGGTTAGGATTGGTGTTCTCATCCTTCCTCTTCCTCCAAAAATGGCGAGTGGAGTTCATACCAAAAAGCTCTATTTTGGTCTCATTAGACCACATTATTTATCCCATGTCTCCTCTGTGTCATCCAGATGGTCAGTGGTCATTGGTAAACTTCAAACAGACCTGGACATTCACTGGCGTGAGCAGGGGGACCTTGCTTGCCCTGCAGGGTTTTAATCCATGACAGTGTACCATGTTACTTACAGTGAAGACTGTGGGCCCAGCTCTCTTCAGGTCATTGACCAGGTATTCTCATGTATTTTTGGGCATAATTCCTGACTTTTCTCGGAATCATTTTACCCCACAAGGCAAGATCTTGCATGGAGCCTCAGACCAAAGTAGATTGACAGTCATCTTGTGTTTCTCCCATTTTTCAATATTTGTGCCAACAGTTGTTGCCTTCTCACCAATCTGATTGCCTAATGTCCTGTAGCCCATCCCAGCCTTGTGCAGGTCTACAATTTTGTCCCAGGTGTCCTTAGACAGCTTTTGGTCTTGGGCATGGTGGAGGCGTTATTGATGTTATTTGAGTGTTATTGATTGGGTGTTTGGAGAGGTGTCTTTTATACAGGTAACGAGTTCGAACAGGTGCAATTAATACATAATATGTGCAGAATAGGAGGGTTTCTTAAAGAAAAACTAACAGGAGACAGACTTCTTGCTGGTTCATAGGTGATCAAGTTGATCGTAGGTGCTCACACAAAATATTGGCACTTTGGGCAAAATATAGCCATTTTCACTTAATGGTGTACTCGCTTTTGTTGCCAGTGGTTTAGACATTAATGGCTGTGTGGTGAGTTATTTTGAGTGCAGAGCAAATGTTATTTATTAATGTTACACTGTTATACAAGCTGTAGACTTCCTACTTTTGTGAGATTCTGTGTATAACTTCATTAAGTTCCCATGTCCAGTGTATATAAGGCTTCAAAGCCATCAAGTACCTCTCATAATCAACATGAGTTAATAGAATTATTTCTTTATCCCTTTAAACAGCCCCTCATTTTGTCCCTCTTTGCTTCTTGAATGTGAGCTTTTGAAGTCAGCTATTTAGTGTATGCTCTAAATTCATTGCCTTCTCTCATCTCTCGGGATCCCAGAGGACATCAAGACAAGACATCCACAAGAATACATGATAAATGGCCAGAATTAGCTGTAAGTCTTTTGGGTCACAGCTGTCCCATGACATTTAAAATAAAATGCCTTGTTTTGTTTTTGTCCATGCTGCAATTTGTACTGAGTGGATCCATGAGTTGTATGATGCCATTTTACCGCCAAATCACAAGAGAACAATATTTTTTGCTGCGATGTGAAATATGATGGAAATATTTTCCATATAATTTTTCTCTCGGAAATCTTGAAATACATCTTTACACTTTACATTTTACACTTTCATTGGCATAAAGTTTATCTCTTAGCAATGATCTCCCCAGAAAAGATAATCAAATTTTTTGACTTATTTGTTTTGTTTTTAATGTATTTCTTTATTTATTTATTAATCTCTAATATTACCAGCATTGTAGCTATTAGATATTAACAAGCCAGCCAAGCACAGAACTACAAATAATTGAAATTCTGGATTTGGAAGAAATTGACAGGAATTTTGCATGTATGTATTGATTTTACAAAATAATTAGGGTACTGTATTCTTTATTTTTCTATGGTATCTTCACCGTCAGATTCTTAGTGATTGCATCTTTAAACACTTATTGCAGGTGAAACGATTTAAACACTTATTTGTGAAACGATTTAACACCTACGTTTTTTACAGTTGGACTGGGTGTTACCGAACAGCCATCTGGATTTAGCGTTGGGTCCAGCTAATAAAAGTCAGTTTTATCTGAGATAAGTGAAAGGAAATTATATGACATCCAATTCTTAATTTCTTTAACACAATTTTCAATTTTGTTGATTGTGAGGCTGTCATTCAGGTCTGTTGATATGTACAGCTGCATAGCAGCATAAACGTGGAACCAATCATCCACATGCTCTGATTTGTTTTCTGACAGTATATTACATCTCTAACATGCATAAAGGGATCCGATGTATCCAATACATCCAAAGTAAGCATATCCATCACAACTATATATATGCTTGTTGGATATCCCATTCCAAAAACTGATCAAAGCATTATTTCAGACAGGCTACAACTCAGGTAAATTGTCAGCTTCTCCAAAACAGCTAATAGCTGTTGCATCATTGTAGGCAATTAATTGAGACTCCTACTTAAGCGGCTCTATACTGTGCTCCTTGATGCACCTACACAAGCCACTTCGCAACCCACCACCACTCCAGCTCCTCATCACTGATAATTGCTCTGCTAGGAGGGGTAAGCACATGAAAAGGTATGGTGGCCCAGGACAGAGCCATACCACCAAAAAGCATTAGTATTAAACTGTGTTTAATTAAAAAATATTTTTAACTAGCGGTTCTGATTAGTGGTTTTATTTTTTAAGAAGGCCTGGCTCACCATTGATGTTTCAATACATTCCAAAGGTGTTCAGTGGAGTTGAGGTCAGGGCACTGTGCTGGCCACTGGTGTTCCTCGACACTGAGCTCATTATACCTTGTCTGTATTCACTTTTGCTTTATGCACAAAGGCTTTGTATAGTCAAACTGGAACAGGGAAAGGTCATTTCCCCAAACTGTGAGCACAAAGTTGAAAGCATGCATGCAGTAGTATTAATATTACCCTTCACTAAAGGAATATGAATATGAATCTGAATAAAACAGCCCCAGACCATTATCCTTCATCCACTAAACCTCACAGTTGTCACTATGCATTTAAGTAGGTAGTATTCTCCTTGCATCGACTATTTGAACCACAGATCGACTTTATCTTACAGTGCTCAGCACTGCCTCTAGTGGGAACAAATAATATAACCACAACAGTCTGTAAACTACATGGTAATTAATGCATTTAAAGTAGAACCGTGTTCCTTTTTGCTGTTTAGCGCTGCTGTTTTGTTTATCTGAGTTCTTGTGCTTCACAATACACTAATTAAAGTAGTCTGATATTGTTAAAAAAGGGAGCACTAATTAAGGCTGACAGCTTCATCCTGCTTTCTGCTATCTGTAATGGTCAGCCCACAGCTTTCAGAACACAACACCTGAAAACTTTTTTTGCATTGCTCAAAGTATTTGAATATTTGTATTGTGTGTTTTTGTGTATAAAGATGAGCGTGTGCCTCCGGTTATATGTGTAAGTAAACTAAATCCATGTGTGAGAGGGACAAATTTGAGTGTGGACATGTATTTTTGTGTCAGAGCAGAATTATTGTACTCAACATAGCTTTAGGGGCTAAAATAACACCATAGACAGTCCAGGTAAACAATGCTATATAGCCAGTAGTTTGTGGACACTCAACAATCAAATACATGGATATGTATCCATTTGTATGTTAATGTAGCTTGTTACCCCTTTGTTGCTACAACAGACAGTTCATTCTTCTGAGAAGGCATTCTGCTAGATTTGCAGATGTCAGGGACTGTTTTTGATCCATAAGCCCTTTCTCACAATTGGCATTCCAATTAATCTGAAGAGTGTCCGATGGACGTAAGGTTGGTCAGGGTAGTATGTTGAAGAACTTATGTTTGGGGAGGTAAAAACTTCATACATTTCATATTATGAACCTATTACCAATGACTGATCATATAGTCTTCCAGTAAGCAATTATTACATTTACAGTATATTCAAGCATATTTTACAACCTTTCCTTGGTTGTAAAATGAACGTGTTCTTACATTATCCTTGTGGTACAGTAAATTATGGATTGTAGCAACCAAGCCAAAGGTGCTAATGCTGCAAACAGAGGATTTTATTAGACAATGGGATCCAGTCTTAAAATAAAAACTTAACAATACCTTAAAAAAAAGAATTCTTAACATTCACACACATCCACAGTCCAATTGAAACCGTAAAAAAGTAGAAAAAAATCTACCAAAACACCAGCAGGGTTGAACTAAAGACCCAAAAAGCAAGTACATTAATAAACATTCTAAGATGTTATTTAGATATGTATACAAATATGATGGGAAAGCCATATACTTAATTCATTCCTTCATACATATTCACTAATCCAGTTCAGGGGGAAACCAGGCCCCTTAAGACACTTAAGACATGCCACATGTTTTTAAAATGTTGAAGGGAACAGAAGTATGTGACTGAAACTCACACAAGCCGTAAAAGAACATGTAAATTAAATGCAGGCTAATGTTTTTTTTCCCCATGTTTTAATCCTTCACTCCTGATATAAGCATAGCAGCACAGTCCGGTGCCTATCCCTGGAAAACACAGGATGTCAGTTCCTCATAAGAGTAGCTAATAGTATATTAAGGTACACAGTAAATCTACTATTGGTATATTTATAGCACATAAGAACTACACTATCCAACTTACATCTGAGTTATGAATTAAAAATTTAATTATCCATTAAGTTAAGGATTTAAGCATTCAACAGTGGCAGCTTGGGACCTGGATTTGAACTCACAACTTTCTGATTAGTATTTAAGAGTTGTAACCACTGAGCCAACACTGTCCCTTTACATTTGCATTTACATCATTTAGCAGACACCCTTAACCAGAGCAACTTCCAGAAGTGCTTTGTGTTCTTCTTAGTAGACACAACCTCATTTTAGAACTAATACCTTCATTTTAGTACAGTGTGACTGGGCAGGACACTAGCCTATTGCCGTGTCTGGAGGAGTAAAGAGTGAGTAGAGCTTTCCTTAATTTTGGATGCTAAATTTTTAAGCCTACACAGTGCATTAATTTAACATTTTATATGACTATGTAACATTAAGATACTTTACTACTGGGTGTTAATAGTACAAATAGATTTTTACATCAGGGTGAAAACTGTATACATTACTAATTATACCAGTGTTCAAAAAGTATATATTGATGCTTTTCTAATTACAACTGCTTTTCTAATCTAATCTAATCTAATCTAATGCTTTTCAATCTGCTGCAATTTCTGTAGCCATTTATTTATTTTGTTGTTGTTTTCTTGATTATTGTTGTGAAATAAAACAAAATAGATCTATTTTGTAATATAAAAGATTGGCCGCCTAAAGTAAGAACTAAAATGAAACCTAAACCAAATGTGTATGCCCCACTGATAAATGAGTGCCCTGCTGGACCTTTGTCAGGTACATAACTTTAAAAACAGGGTAAACACTTTTTTGTCTAATGTTGTAATAGATTTTTCCTTTGCGCAGTTCAATACTTTATATAGATCATTTTCAATTGCTTGACAGACAACAAAGCAGTCATAGGATGTCATATTTATCATATTTGTGAGTGTGTGCCCATATGTTATGAATTGGCCATCTGGACTGCATTGTGCCTTATGTGTGTTTGTGTGTTTTATTCACATTGGTCACTGCCATGTGAAATCAAACTGCTGCCCAAGCGACTGGCACTAGGGTTAGGATTAATTTCTACGAATCACACGTTTCTAGCTCACTTTGCATTGGAGATGGTTATGTTAAGCAATGACTCCCAATTCAACTGTGTTGGAATCCAGACATTTTATGTGTGACATTTTGTAGCACTGTAGTCCTGTTCTGTGAGTTTACTGAGCTAACATTTGCCAGCAATCAAGCTTGTGTATTCTTGATTATATGGGTGTGTCAGTGATGCATGCACATACCTTTTGGTCCATGTTTACCTTGTTTAAGATTGTTTTCCAAAAAGAACTTTTAAATTAATATAACTGGAACACAGTGAGTAGTATTTTCAAAGCTGTCACAACTGACAAACTATCAAATGGATTGAAAGATGAAACTGGTTAGGTATGTGTCTACAGCTGCAGGTCACTGTCTCCACAGATGTGTTCTGGCTCATTTGCCACCCCCAAGTGTACTCATCACCTCTCTAATCAGCTTGGTTAAAGATAAAAGCGTCTCCAGTGGGACAGTGTGTAGCTTATTAATAAAACAGTGTTTTAAAGTTCAACTGCATCCCCACAGCACAAAGCTGTTATTCGAATGAGATGGAGTCGACCTTTGTGCTGTGCCTGCTGTCCTGAAACATGCAGAGCTCCTCCATTTTCCATGCAGGCCCCAGGAAAATACAGGAACAGCTTTCATCCTCTCTCTAAAGCTCACTGTTAATATTTAGAGCAGTTAAGCCTCTCAGCGAAAATCAATGCCAAGCAACATTTAAATTTAAAATGACAGAAATCATCTAAGCACTATGTTTTTTTCTGTTATTTCTTTTGAAATGCTCTGTACAGTGGTGATTCCTGGAGACCATGACTAAGGCAAATGAGAAAACTAGAACTTGCACAGAGAATTTCAAAACCTTTCATTAAAATTACAGGTTTTTTTAGGGTGGTCGACAAGCTTGTGTTTCGGCTGGTCACTATTGATTTCCTACAAATCCAGATACTGGAAGCTGTTGCTAGGTATTATTGGTTTTTACTTTTGATGTGCAAATCTTGTGTTCATGTTCTACTGAATACTTTCAGTCCCTCTATATACTTTAGCAATGTGAAGTAACTGACGAGAGAACGAAAGCACAAAGAATAGAAGGATGGACCCTACAGTTTCACAGTTTAATTTTGCAAGTTGGCTCTGCCATATAACCAATTAATTGTTGTCAATTAATTAACAGCTTGTCGTGTTTTTCATAGCAAACAGAAACTGTGGAGGTCCTTATTTTTTAATTAGCACCGTTCACTGCTGATCGACAAAAACAAAGAATGTGTTCAAACATATTTTAAATATAGACGTACATGATCTCTAATTTAAATTCCATTACAATTGCTTTCTTAGACTACACTGTTAACAACAAATATAAATAAACATTACAATATAATACAAAAGTGCAGTGCTTAATTTGATTTTGCCGGAACAAGAGCCAGTGTTACATCGGTAACAAAGAACAGAGAAAAGACAAATCCATAAACGATAGAATAGAAATTGTTCAGGCTATCACCGAGCACATTCCTAAGGGACTAAGGCAGAATCAGAGTCCAAGTAAACAAAGTCAGCAATTGGAAACCAGTATAACAATAAATAAATGCTGGCTCATGAGGGAATCTGAAACCTTGCCTCTAAACAGTGAATGCTTGGGGTTTAAATCCAAACAGATCCCGATTGGCCAGATGCAGGTGAACCTGATCTTGAATCAGTACTCTGGAGACTGTGTTTGTGAGTTGGAGGATCTGGAATTCGAGTGCGCTCAGGTCCTTCTATGACTTCTCTGAGGCATTGCGCTGAACCTGGCAGTGGGCTGTAGCTTCATCACACTAATAGTAAGTCATACTTCATTACACCATATAAACATCTGACAAAAAGAGGCAGAACACTTTCTGTGCTATGCTCAAAACTTAGTTGTGACTAAACACTATACACTGTATGTGATGACTAATAGATTAAACACTCAGAGAATACTTGCTGCACAGGGTTATGAATCCAGTTAAAAAATGAGCTGAAAAGTACTGAACTTAAATATTCATCCAATAAATTGGTAGGCAAGCTAAGAGACCACTGATTAAAGTTAATTAAAGAAGTTTTCACAGTGCAGCTATTAAACTGAGACAACTTTCATTGATACCAGCTTAGCATATTATTAGCTAACACACAGCAAGCATGTTGAGATGCTTATTAAACAGTGTGCAACATAAAAAAGCTCCATCAGCATCCATCAGTGAATTAGCATTAGCATGTACTTAGCCAGTGGAGAAAGCTGAAATTGCAGGAATCTGAAATTAGCACAAAAAATGTGCAGATTAGCAGACCTTTAGTCGTGTCATCTAGGGTTTTGCATGTAAACATGGGTCTAACCATAAAAAAGTAGCTGAAACTCTGCTCTCTTGTGATGAAAGTAATAAATGTTGTGACAGTGGTTCCGAGCTGGAATATAATAATGTAATATGAAGCGACTTTAATCATCATTTCCGAGGTTTAATGGGCAAACAGAGGGCTGTTAAAATATAGATATATAATCAACCATTTTGCTAGGTCTATATCTTCAGTTGCATCATTAAGCAAAATTACCAGTCATTTATAATACATTAGCCTAACTGAATGGCTTTAGATAAAAACTGCCACACTTGTATTGTAAAGTATCTTGGTCAGGGCGGATGGACTACTCCAGAACAAGTATCACAGGGGTCTCATTAAAAATACTTGGCTGTTATGTTAAAATCAACATTTTTCTATAAGAATTGAATCTTTGGGAATTGAGTTCTTATATGTATTGTTGGGAGGCTCGATTTTACCATAGGTTACAATATGTTTTGTTTGGTTAATTTAACATTGCTTTTAGCAACACTGGCTAATGACAAAACCATGTATACCTTGTTACCCAGCTAGATTAAAACCGGTCATACATACTCAAGATTCATACATTCTCAAGCTAATTTTTCTCTTAAGACCGTCCCAAGCTCAGGTCAGTTTGGATCGGGACTGTTGCTAGACAGACATTTTTCCGAGAAGTTTGATTGGGTTCAAAAAAGTGCTCTCGATGGGCCACTCAAAGACATTCAAAGGGTTGTCCTTAAGCCACACCTTTGTTGTCTTGGCTATGTGTTTAAGGTCATTGTATTGCTGAAAGGTGAAATTTCAGCCAAGTTTGAGTTTACAGGTAGGTTTTCATTAAGAATATATATATACATTGTTCCATTCTGCTTTTCCACAACTCTAACCAGTCTTCCTGTTCCAGATGAAAAACAACCCCACAGTATGATGCTGCCACCACCATGCTTCACTGTAGGCATGCTATTGGGGGGTTGGGAAGCAGTGGCTGGTTTTCTTCAGGCCCGAGAATATTGTTTCTTACTGTCAGGGAGTACAAGTACCTACAAGTGGGCTTTTATGTGTTTTACTGAGGCCACTGCCATGGATGCCCCAAAGAGTCTAAAGTGGCTTTACCCTCGTACTCTAGTACTTTTGTCAGTCCAATCCCTACTTCCTAGATTTCCAAAATGTAAATCTGTCCTTGATGTTGTTCTTGAAGAGAATTGGCTTCTTTGTTGACCTTGAATAAATGGTTAATTAGGGTGCCATATCCTTGCTGTGATAACCTTTGGAATCAATGCAGGGATGAAACATGGATAAATCTTAAATCTTTCTTATATGAAAGGGTTGCAGTGCTTTTATATATATATA
>JAUZST010004061.1:0-16610 GCA_034779995.1 Parotocinclus haroldoi
TCTCTCTCTCTCTCTCTCTCTCTCTCTCTCTCTCTCTCTCTCTCTCTCTCTGTCTCTCTCTCTCTGTCTCTCTCTGTATGTGTCTCTCTGTCTCTCTCTCTTCTCTCTGGTTCTTGTTACAAACTATTTGTGTCCAGTCGTCACCCGAATCACAGAAACACTTACTAGACTTGTTAGAAATTCTTAAATTGTTCTTAACTGTTACTTCTTCATTTTTCCGTGCGGTTTAAAGTGTTTCGAAACTTCCATAAATGTTTGATTTCTTATATAGATGAATATGAACCTAACTTGATCGTGGGAGCTCTGACCTTTGCTTGGCTGTTTCTTTAGGAGGAGTACTATGGACGAGAGCTGCTGCTGGCAGACAGAGACATGGTGGAGCAGGGGGCAGATGAGATCTTGCGGGGGGCGGATGTCAGTGACGTGGCCTTCCTGGTTGTGGGAGATCCGTTTGGGTAATAATGGCTTTTTACATTCAGTACATTTAAGGGGCATCACTTCATCACGCCCGTACCAATATCTCACATTAAAGTCAGAGCGTGAGGGTGTTCTCGCTTTTCTACCACATTGCCGTGTGTTGTTCGATTTGGAGAACCGATTTGTTTATCCAGTAAAATGGTTCGATTCGCAAATATATCGACTAGTGAGTTCTAATATATTTATAAAAGAAAGTTTATGCATATTCCAAATCTGAGGGAGTTCCCCGTGTTAACCAAAGTGTAAGTCTTCTGTTAAATGATGCCGATTTACGGCTAGAACGTCAAATCAAGTCCGATTTATTTCTGTAGCGCTTTTGAGAACGGAGCATTGTCCCAAATCAGCCTTACATCATTATATGATCTCAAAAAAACCAATCCCACATTTAGGAAGCCTAGGGCGACAGTGGCAGGGAAAATCCCCAAAGTGTTGTAAGGTAGAAACCTTGGGAGGAACCAAGACTCAAAAAGGGACCCGACCTCGTTGGGTGTTATTAAGTAAATAATAACAGTTGAAAGTCACTTTAGGACATCGAGTCCTTAACGAGAAGTTCTTTGGAGGGCTGGAACATCAGCTCGGAGAGAAAAGAGAAAATGCAGCTACTTATTGATTATAATCGGAGAGCCGATTAACTGTGACTGATGCCCTGTGCAGCATGAAACTCCGGCAGCGCTAACTATAGCAGCATAGCTTACCAGAAAGTAACGCAGCCAAGGGGACAACGTGGGACAACAGCAACCCACCTCAAGCCACCTGGTAACCGAGGAAACGGGGCTCAGTCGAAGGTCTGGGTTTGCATCAGGGATCATTTTAGAGCAAATAGCTGCGGCGTTTCTCCACCACACTGCCCTGAGAGCTCCAGAAGGTTTCTGGCTCAGTGGATCTACTTTAGTAATGACGCTTAAAGAGCGATGGGCGGCCTGAGCTCCTGTGACCTGAGAACGACCTCCGAACGCGAGACTTTAGAAGAACGGAGGTGGACGGACGGAGATGTAGCGATGCAGACGTGGAGATCTGCTCAGGCTTTGTGGACGGCGAAGTGGCGAGGATCTGCCCACTAGGCAGATCCCACTAGGTCTGATGGGTAGATACGCTCAGAAGTTGCTCTCATGCGACTGTCATCTAATAATCACTGTGCGAAAAACATTCTTCGTTCTTCTGTCTCTGCTTCAGAGCTACGACCCACAGTGACCTGGTCTTGAGAGCAGTGAGTTCTGGGATACAGTACAGAGTCATCCATAACGCCTCGATCATGAACGCCGTGGGCTGCTGTGGGCTCCAGGTGGGTTCCGGGTGGGTTCCGGGTGGGTTTCGGGGGTATGGGGGCTAGACAAACAAACAAAAAAAAAAAAAACTAACGCAGGGTTTGTGAGAGTTGCTTTCCTGTTTTGTTCTTTGTACGAATGTAAAATGAATAACTCCCCTAAGGCTTGCTGATGTGTGTTTTTGTGCTGGTACCTTGTCATGGACTGCTGACTCCCAAAGCTTGTCCAGAGTATTCCTACTCTGCGCCGTGGTCCGTTCACAGATGGTGACGCGAGTTCTTTCGGAATGAGTCGGCCACTGAATCCCGACACGGTTTGCAGATCGCCAGTCTTTGAGCATCATCCGTCTTTTCAAAGCCAAACGGACGCGGACGGTGAAGCTGGTGCCAGGTCATGCGACTCGGGACTCGAGACCGGGGCACCTCGGGGCCAAGCCATCCATAACAGTGTTGTGTATTGAGCTGTCGGGGTCCCATTGTGTACCCCGAGACCCCGGCTGTTCTCCCCGACCACCCTGTACGACCCCGTTGCTGCTGATCTCAGATCGGTGCTGTGTTTTTTTTTATGAGATTCTTCTCTGCACCAGCGTTGTGTTCAGGACTGATCCTGGTTTGGCGGATGGCGGATGGAGTTGGTTCCGTGGCCCCTACCTTCTTGGGTGTCTGTGGGATTAACAGGCGTTCAGTGGAAACCCTAAGCGGGAACATCTGAATTATTAAAGGTTCGGGAACACGACGTCCTGAGCTGATGCGACGTGATTTGTGGTTTTTAGTGCCCGTGTAGGTTCGTACGGTTAAGATTGCTTTTGTTGTGTCAGCTGTACGGCCTGAGCAGAGTGATGTCCAACCAAATAACAGGAAGCACCTTGCCAGGAGAGTGTGTGTGTGTGTGTAGCTGCAGCTCATGCACGGTGCTCTAATGAAGACCCAGTTCTGAGCCTAGACCCCAAAATGAGCAGCTGGAGTCGGCAGTGGCAAAACAAAAGCCATCGAACAGAATTCTTGAAAGGCCCAAATGAGAAGCTCTCCTTCCTGAGACCAGAAAACCAAATTCAGTCCTTCATTAGGGGTTCATTGTACAGGTGCCCATAAAGAAAGTCAGGTTCTACCCATGCAGCGTTTGGCATGTTCTCCTCGTGTCCGTGTGGGTTTAGTCCAGGTGCTAAGGAAGACGCGCGTTAATCGGTCACTCTGAATTGCGTACATGCGTTTATAAATCTGATAAAAGTGGAAAATCCAGTTTTGTGGCGACGCTCCGGACGTCGTGGCAGATTTCCAATACTCGATATACTCCAATATATTTGAACAGTTGCGTTCGACATTCCTTCGGTCGCGTACTGTTTCTGGGTGTGCATTCAGTTCCACGGTTGCCAGATCCCGCACGAGCGAAACAAGCCACCAGGTCTGAAATATGCCGAATTATCGTTTTGAAATGCGGCAAATTTAGGAAATGAGCCGAAGCTGTCGTTTGATCACGAGGGCCCAAACAGCACTTCATGAACAAACGCGTGTTGTGTTATGGTTTTTGTGCAGCTGTACAACTTTGGTGAGACTGTCTCCATCGTGTTTTGGACAGACACCTGGCGACCAGAGAGCTTCTACGATAAGATAAAGAGGAACAGGAATATGGGCATGCACACGCTTTGCCTTCTGGGTAAGCAGATCCCGTGTTCTTAAACAAAAATCGATGCAGCGACGCATTGCGTTATTTATTGTCGTGACACACCCCGATTTTTCCAGCTCAAAATATCGATTTAAAAATTTTGGGATACGAACTACAATCATCGCTCCTGTATCGTTATCTTTGTTCTTAATGTTACTGATCTGTTTAAGCCATGTTTTCTCTTATCAGATTTGTTAGCTGAAACAATGACAGCCGTGCCAGAGCAGACTCTTATACTGTTATAGAAAGTTTTAATAAACACAAAGTGGAGAAATGAGGATGGCGTGTCAGGACGATCAGGCCGGGGAAAGAAAGCAAAAGGGCAGGAAAACAAACAGTTTTGAAAAGTACAATTGAATCGCATTACAGTGGAAGGTCGGTTTTCGTCATAAATCTGTTCCAATGGGACTGACTGATAAGCGAAATGAACAATAACCCAATCCTCGATCCCATAAGAAATCCTGTAAATCCAATGATTCTCTTCCGGACACTCCGAAATGCGCTTTTAAAATAAAAACTAGACCCTAGCACAATTTGGAGCCATCCATTAAAATATAGCAGTACCCCGAAAATCGGCGCCTCGGACTCTGCGGCTACCCGAATTTACGCTTTAGTTTTTGTTTTTTCTTGGAACCAAACACTTTGCGTTTATAATTAATACATTTCGCGGGTCCAGCTTCGAATATTATTAATAATAATAATAATAATATTTTGCTTACTATATCTGATAATACTGCATGTATTATTATTGTGTATTAACATCCTATTATAAAAAGCAAACAGAGTTCATTCATCATTTTCCCTCCAATAATCACCTCCAACAATTTTAGGATGTCACTGTATTGTCCTCTCGCCCCACCCTAATGTCCAGACGTGGTCGAGTTCTCCTAACCCGCAGTTTCTCAGATCATGTGGTGGACGTTAAGCATGTGGGAGGCGGTAACATTTTGTTACCTGATGTATTATTTAAAGTCTCTGCTTAGGAAAAAAAACAAAACAACAATTCCTTTTCAAAATGATGTTGAATCTGCGCTGGTGACAGTGTTATTCTTGATCACGTGTAGCATTTCTTTTTTTTTTTCTTATTAAATGTAAATGTGTGTGTGTGTCGGTCGATCATTAAACATGACGTACCTCAGAAGAAGGGCTGCCATAAAAAAAGCCAGACTGAATCCCTGGGGGCGCGCTTTGTCCCCCCCCCCAATCTACAGTACCACATTTCCTTTATTAGCCCTCCCTAGAGTGTGTTACATCAGTTAATTCTTACACACACACACACACACACACACACACACACACACACACACACACAGGATGGAGTGAGTCAGTCAGTCAGATTGTGTAGAGTGCAGACCTGGGTCCAGTACCAGATGGTGCGTTTGGGGACTCGTAAGTTCAAGTTCATCAGTGTGAAGCAGTGGGTTGCCAGATACAGCACAAATGGAAACGTTTCCGTTCCAGGGATTAAAGAGTACAGGTTTTTTACAGGTACATTTAGTTCTGTTTCACTTTTGAAGGCAGAGCCTCGTCTCGTATCAGGTTCACGAACATCAAGGGTAACAGCGGTAGGGAAAAACTCCCTAAATGTGATGAGGTAGAAACGGTGGCTGGACCAAGACTCAAGGGTGACTCAGCCTAGACGTGGGGGGGGAAACATATTATATATATATATATATATAATACATTTATTATAATGGTTGAAATACACATAAGCTAAATCGAATAATATAAATAAAATATAATAAGACAGAAAATGAATTATATAAACAGAGGATATGATACATTAGTAAACGGCATGTAAGAAATAAAATAATGAATATAATAAAATTACGTCTATATAGTGGTTTTTAGTTTGCGGAACTTTTATATCCCCAACGTTATAAATTCATGTTAGAAACATTTTACTGCAAAATAAATAGGTATAAAAAATCATTTATTGCATCATCATAAAAAAAAAACGCCATTAATTTACCAAAATACGTGCTCCATAATCCAAACGTTCTAAACATCAATACTTCAGCCTCGTGCACAACCTAGAAAATTTCTCGGCTCCAACAAAATGAAAAAAAGAAGGAAAAAAAAAAACGCTTTTCGTCCTCAGCGTTACCGCGAGAGCCTTCGATTTCTGTAATGACTTTTTTTGAACGTGGCGCTCGTTTCTATCGTAGCCATGGAAACAGACGTGAGAGACGAGGGACGTTTTGATGTTTGAAAATGTGAATAATTCAGTCTTCTGTTCGTTTATAGTATCCGTTTATTCAGCTTCTTTACTCTTGATGCTGCAGTATTTAACAGCAAAAAAAACAACAACAAAAAACGATAATGTTCACGTTATTGGTCTTTATATGATGTGCGTCTTATACTAGCTTTATACTATACTATACTATACTATACTTATACTATTTGCTTTCATATTAAAATTCTGTATCAGGTCAGGTGTAGCTTGACTGGAGTCTTGTAAACATTATAGACAAAAGTGTTAAAGATTTCATTTTTCCAAATTTAAGGCGGGAAAGAAAACGGCCCCCCTGATGAATTAACCCTATAAAGACGAGCCCCGTTATCCAAACGTCTTGAAAATTATTTGAATAATGAATATTCAGGTAACGAGAACATAATAAAAATATGTCCTGTGGGGAAATGCTTACCTGGTTCTTTAAAACTCCGCCTACTTTCGTTGATGTCGGTGTACAGCTAAGATAACGTGTGTGTGCACGTGCGTGTGTGTAGCCAATGAACAGCTGTAATACAATAACATAAGCTTGTGACAGAGTCTTGTCTGAAATATATAGCCCCACCCCCTGAGGGGTGTAAATCCCCAGTGGAGGAGGGGTCTTGGCAGGCCCTGGCACCGCCCTCCTCATCTGGTGGGTGAGTGGGAGGGTGGGGGCCTGGTACTCAGGTGCTATTTAATTAGGCATAGAGATTAACATCATTGTTCAGCGAGGGCGTCGTTCCAAACTTCACCTCCAAGCTCGACCTACAACACACAAACACACACTCCAGACGCACACGGATCACAGAGCACTCACTGATTGGTCCTTTGATCGTTAGGTTTTGTTGTAGAAATCCTTCCCAGGAGAGTCTGAGCTTCTTTTTTTTTTTTTTTTTTTAGCCGCACAGGGAGGCCAACTCGACATGAACGTCGTTCTAGTTAGAGAGGGACAGCTAGCTTTGTAGCCGTTACCTGTGGGCGTCCCAATACTTTTGGGCGTACGGTGGGCCTGGTGTTCATCCGTCCACGATAAAAGCCACCCGTCTACCAATGAAAAGAGGAGGAAATGTCGGGAGGGGAACGTCAGGGTTGTGGTCGGTCACCTGAACCTTTAATGGAAGTCAGATGCTGCTGCAGGACGGTGGAGCCAAAAACCGCACGGATAAATCAGCAGAGGGGTAAAAAGGTTTCTGCTGAGCGCCCCGGCCTCCTCGCTGCACGTAATGAAAGGGTTCACTTGCATTTCCACGCCGGATCGTGAGTGATTCGTTGGCAGCGAAGACGTGGAAAGGGCAGAATTGTTTCATGATCTGATGAGCATTTAATAGAGGAGTCCAGAACGGATTCCAGTGGTTTTCCATGTAAACAATGCAGAACGTCTCTGTTTTACAGATATCAAAGTCAAGGAGCAGTCCATGGAGAACCTCATGAGGTAAGAGCCATATGTTTAAAAAAAAAAAAAAAAAAGGGGGTGGGGGATTTTATCTGCTCTGTCTGTCAGAGGACGTTAGCGTTTACTGCACTTTAGTGGCTTTTGGATGCAGATAGCTGCTCCATCTGTAAATCTGCACTCCGTCAGGCCGTCCCGCGGTTTATTAACGCGACCAGACCGCAGTGCATGTGAGATTTCTCAGCTCGCTGCCATTTCCACCTCAGCTGACCCCTCAGGTGGGTTTTCTGGGTTCCGCTCCGGAGTGGAAAACGCTCCCCTTTCTCCCAGCTTGGCCGCCTCGGTTGGAAATGGAATAAACACGTGCTTGGGGGTTTCTGGCCGGACTCGGATGCTTGTCGAGTGAGGCTGCTGCTCTTTAGGACGGAAAGGATTTCATTTAAATCATTTAAAGACTAGCGGCTCGGTTAGGAACGGATTCACGAATTAACCGCGTAGGGGCACCGGATTGGTATCCAAATAAATGTAACGATGCGGCACAATATTTCGAATTCACGATAATTACAGGAGATAAGTCGATAAGACGCACACGGCAGAGCGTAGCCCGTGACTCGATGGTCCGTTTATTTTCGTCCCTCTGTGACTTTGTTCGTATTAGGGGTGGGCGATGTGGTACAGACGTTATTATCACGATATTTAAAGGCATCTTCACGATACGCGACATTTATCACGAAACGCGATCGCCGATTTAAAGTAGCCACAGATGGTCATGTTGCCCGCCGCTAGTGAATATCTCTCTTTATTAGTTTAACAAAAGCTCCCAGTGATTAGTTTGAGTTGTTGTCATTTTGTCTCTGCCCAGGATTTGGTGTAAGAAACGGTGACCTTAGTGGGGTGAGATGCAATTCAGTGTCTTTGCTTGTGGCACTACCAGGTAAAAGGCTTTAATAAAGTACAGTTTGAGTAAGGGTGGGGTTCCTATTTTGTGGCCGAGCCCAAAGCTAAAGAGAAAAGAGTCGAATCGAGTCGGATCTAATTCTAACATTATAGGATCTTAAAAGGCCGATCCCAAATGGAGCAAGCCTAGGGCGACGGGGGCAAGGAAAATCTCCCTAAAAGTTGTAAGGAAGAAACCTTGGGAGGAACCAAGACTCACAAAGGGACCCGACCAACATGGGTGGCTCGTATGGACTAATAGTAGGACTGTAGTAGTGGGACTGTGGTAGCCTAGCGGTTAGGGGTACTGGACTACGGACCAGAAGGTCCAGGGTTCAAATCCCACCTCTGTCACAGTCGGGTCCCTGAGCAAGGCCCTTATCCCACAGCTGCTTGGATTGTAAGACCGTATTAAGTGTAAGTCGCTTAATGCTGAATGACATGAATAAACAAATGTAGTAGAACTAAGTAAATAATAACAGTTACAATAATGTAAAAGAGATGCAAATCTGTAAATATTTTTGCCAACAGAACAGCTCCTGCTATCCTTCGCTCTTTGCCAAAATCGGTTTTTGTATTCGGCGAGAAAATTGCACACGCGTGTGACGTGGGGAGTGATGAACGCTGGGAAATGCAGTGATTAAAAGCCTTGCTCTTTAAAAAAAAAAAGTTTTTTTAAAAAATTTAATTACAGCTTGCGATGGATTTGTTAGAACGCATCGCCCGAACAGACACTGTTCCCATTTTATCTAACTTCTAACTTTAGGAACTCCTGAGCGCTCGGCCGTGACTTGGTTTCTCCGGGGTATAAACACGAGGTGAAACAGAAGCCCGGTTCCTTTAATCCCTCCCCAGCTTGTGGAAAGTTACAGATAAACAAACGGAAAAAGACCAAAGTGTGCGCCGACCCTCAGAGAAAAGTCTGTGAAGCTCTGGTTTCCAAATCCGCCGTTTAATCTCCAATAATGATGAAGTTTAAACAAACCAGAGCTGTAATGAAGCTGCCTGGAGGAGACTGCAGCTGCACGGTACTGACACTCGGCGCTTGTTGATCTTCTTTGGTCTTCGAGCAGTTGTTGCCGAGATTTGAGGTGCGTTTTTGGTCGTTCTCCTCGTTTTTGGTCGTACCCGGAATCTTCTCCACGAAGAATCAAACGAGCGTTTTCACTGGAAGAAGCTCGGGATTTTCTGGATCCGCTATCAATGAACTCGACCTCGTACGCTTTCTGAGCCATTTGATGTGATTATTAACAGAATATGAGGGCGTGGCCGACAGGCCTGAGGGATTAAGGGATCACATTTGGAGGTTTGCAGAAGATAAACAAAAACCCTTAAATTGGAAGGAAGAATGCAAATGCAGTTGCTGATCTCTCGTTTATAGTTTGTGTTCAGAACCACAGCACAGTGTGTGTGTGTGTGTTTGTTTTGTACGTAACAGGAAATAGTTCAGAGCTCAGTCACGTCACCAGGGCACCTTCCTCTCGTAAATGCGTTCCATAAGCAGCCATGAATTCCTCACACGGTCCATTCGTGCCACTTTTTAATCTCGTTATGTTTCTCTTTTTAAGGGGTCGCAAGATTTACGAGCCTCCCAGGTTCATGACGGTGGCTCAGGCGGCCGGGCAGCTGCTGGAGGTCGTGCAGAACCGCAGAGGTCAGGGAGAGGAACCAGGTGAGCCACGGCCAGACGCTGGTGGAGATTCAGATGATGTTAATTCTGAGCACAAAAGTCTCGTGCATACCGTCAGATCCCTAACTGGTGCCCCTGTATCCAAATTCCTGCCCGTTATTAAGCCGAGTGGCCTGACTGAGAGCTTTCTGAGCGCTTCGTTAACAGGAGCCCGTTTCCTGTTTCCGTTATTTACTGTTAAAAGAACTATGATCGCACCCAAGGTTTCTTCCTCATAACGATCAGGGAGTTTTTCCTTTCCTCTGTCACCCCCATGCTTGGATCGGCCCTGTTAGGTCTTAGGTCTTTTTTTTTCTTTTTTTTTAAAGCTGCAGAAATAAATCAGACTTGACTTAAATTTTTTATGATTGCAAAAATTTGGGGATACTTCAAAACGAAATGTGTCGTAATGAAATATCCCTTTATTTGAATGAAAACTCAACTACCTGGTTAAGGTACTGGACTATGGACCAGAAGATCCACGGTTCGAATCCCAGCTCGGCTACAGTTGGGCCCCTGAGCAAGGGCCCTTAACCCACATTTGCTTGGATTGTAAGACTATTAAATGCTCGTCTGCTAAATGCTGTAAATTAATCAAATAAAAACACACACACCACACGGATAGCAGCCAGGCTGGGAACTTGGGTTTTGTCTATCACCCCTGCTTTGGATAATCGGATCTTTAAAATCCCCTCGTGGTCCGAACTGGGTGCGTTTTATCCTTGTTATTTGATTATCTGCCCGAGTTCGAAGATGACCGGATTCTGCACCATCTGCTGAGGAGCCAATGCCTGTCATCCATTGTCTGATGATCTGCTCCCACTTGATTGAATGTCTCTGATCGGATTTGGGTGTTTCCGCAGCACTGACCGAGGACACGGTGTGCGTGGGGTTGGCCCGGGTCGGGGCGGAAGACCAGTCCATCCGTGCGGGATCTCTGCAACGAATGGCGACCTGCGACCTGGGCGAGCCGCTTCACTCCATGATCATCACAGGTCACCTGCACCCTCTCGAGGTGGACATGCTGAAGCTCTTCAGCGGCCCGGACACGCTCGGCGGCCTGAAGATGACCGACGGCTCGACCTACGTCTCCTGAGCGCCACCAGGGAACTGCGCCGATCGCTCGTGCGCTCTTTTAAGAGGGGAAAACCGAGCACGGGGGGAACTTCCTGGGGTTAAAGGAAACCGCAGCGATGACGTAATCGCTGAGCTTTGAGTAATTGTTAACGTTCCTGTGCAGAATTACAGAGAATGGAAAGGTCACCGAGAGAAAGAGAGCTCATCTGGTGCAGATTAGTGCCTGTGAGAACCGACGTGCTCCCCTAATTCGCAAACGTGTAGTACACCCCGCTTTCTAAACATCCTGCGACCCGAGCTGCACGCCATGTGACGTCCCTGCCTGTAGTTCCCTGGAATAAAAACACACGTTCTCTCAAAACAGCGGTCCGCTAACGTGCGTCTGCAGTTATCAGCAGCCTGTAGGACGGCTTTGATGGGGTTTTTTTTTTTGGCTACTTCTGAGTTCCAATGCAGGTTGAAATGATTGATTTAATCAATTTAAATGAAAAAAAAAATAAAAAATTGGTACCAAAGGGATCGTGTCGAATCGCGCACCCGTTTGGAGCAGCCTGGGTCCTCTCTGTGCCTGCGTGGGTTTACTCCGGGTACTCCGGTTTCCTCCCACAGTCCAAAGGCATGCATATTAGGTTAATTGGTGTCTCTAAAGTGGCCCTTCGTGTGCCAGGTATGTGAACCTTTTGCTTCTTGGACCTAAACATTTCAGTAAACGTTGTTTAAATCCTGCATATTTAAGCCTGCATGAATTTGAGCCGCTGCAAAAGGTACGGGACGTTGTTTGGTTCCCTCTCAGGAACGGCCCGCTTCAGGGCCTTCCGCAGCACGGTCTGGACTGCGACAGTCATTCCAAAAACCTGACCGTTTTTTGGGCGAACGGCTTTAGCGCTTAGGGTCGTTAAAAACGAGGACCTAGGAAAAAGAAACCTCGTTTCCTACTGATCCTAAAGAACGGCTGCTGCCGAAATGACGATGAACCTGCGTTTCTAAAGAAAAGGAATCATTCTCACTTCAAGCGTCGTTTTCCTTCCGATTTAAACGTACTAGTAAAACACGTGACGTGATTTAATGTACTGAACCGGCGACCTAAGGACACTAAAGGACACTAAACCTCATTTCATACTAATCATAAATAATCTCTACTGCTGAAACGAACACAGGGTCCCGAAAGGTGTTTTTTTTTTCCTTCCTTTAAGCTTTTTTTTTCCTTATACTTGGTATAAATGGGCAGAAAAAAGGAAATCCTGTATACATCTATAAATTATTGCTTTGCATTTCAGTCGCTGGTTTAACACGTCGGCACTAGAGATGACTTAGGATCTCAAAGTGAGGGTTTTTTAACTTTTTTGCTTTAGTACATTAAGCATAACAGCATAGTAGGTAAACGTTTTCCGTATAATAAGCTGTAAGACTTGTCCACGAGCTCGTTGGGGTGGTGGCTGGGTGTGAAGGGGACCTGCAACGTTAGGAACGATCCCGTCTTTCCAGCAACGAGAAGCACGCCGAGAGTCGAGAGGAGATAATTTATTAAATTGCACAAATGTTCTGGCACGGCGGAGTTAAAAAAAAAAAAAAAAATAATAAGGGGGAGGGGGATTCAATCTTGACTTCATCACGTCAGAACCGTTTACGGCAGAAGAAAGCCGGCGTTTCTGCCGAGTTTTAAACAAGATCTGAGAACATGGAGGGCGTAGAAGGACGACGAACCGTGAACGAACCCTTTGCCAACACACGCGACGTGTTTCTGAGAGACTGGATGAAAATGTTTGCGAGTCGATTGTCCGAGATCCACCGGAAAAAGGCACTTAATAGAGCTAGAGGACGAGGCGATCGAGTGTAACCTGCACCGGAGATGAAATACTATTGATGTACATACTGTTTTCCCTCCTCAGAGGGTGAGGAAAAAAAATTAAGTCGAGAAAAGTCTTAAGGAATGTAAAACAAACAAAACAACAAAAAAAAAAAAAAGGAACGTGAGAGAGGACCCGGCCTCCGTCACACCACGCGGCGTCCCGTTTCCTTTGGACGCGTCGCGTTCTTGTTTTGGCTGCCGTTTGGTTTTCCTGGAAAGACTCCTGTCCGGTGCTGCAGCGCTCCAGCTTGGTCCGACCGGCTGATGGAGCAGCAGGAACCGAGAGGAATTTAAAAAAGGGGAAGGGGAAGAGGTGGGGCGGGGTTTGGAGATGAGCTCGTTATAGCAGCACAGTGGGCTTTGGTCCCAGGGCTCCGGACTGAAGCCCGTTCCTACATGGCTGCCACATCAATCTGAACGTACAGCTGCCTCACCCCCGCCTGCGGACAGAAACACGGGGTCAAAAAGGTGCCCCCGGACACCGTCCTGACCCTGAGCCTGCTCCGATATTGCTCCTGCCCAACGGCTGCGGCGTTCGCCCTCACCTGTGTGAAAATGTTGTGCGTCTGACTGAGGATCCACCGCGAGTCCGCGTCTGGAGCCACGAGGAGTTTCAGAGTGCCGATGTAAACGTCGCTACACAAGGTCCAGAAGTGCGGCTCTTGCAAGTTATACACGCCCTGCAGCTGCTGCACCTGCACAGAGCGCCAGCGCAACAACCGACCGCAGTCAGCGACCAGAAACATCAACGCGGCTACAAGCTGGGAGGAAGCAGGCAGCTGGGACCGTCACGCTGGGCTCGAAACGCTCCCGCTAAGACCCGGCAGCTGCCCGCTCCGTTTGACGCTTCAGCCTTTTATAACCAGACTGTACGTTTAAGGAGCGCTTTCCTTTTAGATCAAACGATTCTCCTACTCACTCTCTGGTAGCACTCAGGAAGGGCGTGGTCCAGGGCTTGTGGGGTACGCTGCATCAGGATCCCGATGGATTCTTTCAGCAAAGGAACCACGCTGGAAATAAAGACAGAAATTTGGGCTGCTGTGAGTTAAAGGTCCCGTGGCATGCTGCTTTTTTTTTATGCTTTTATTCATAGTGCTCCCCCAATACCGGATCTGAAGTCTCTTTCCCGAAACTCAGCCTTGGTGCGGGATTCTAACCCCTTTCAGCCAGTCCCACAGCGAGCTTTTCTTAGGACGTGCCATTTCTGTGTCTGTAGCTTTAAAGGACGAAGATGGAGCAACAATTTGACCTGCCAAAATCGTCTTTAATCGAACAAACGCCTTCTTTAAACGTCTTCTTTTCGAGTTTGTCGAAGCAGTCGCATTAAGGTTCGTCTCCTATTGAAGCTACATTTTATTAGCGCACAGTCCTGATTTAGAAAATCTTGTTTTGCTATTTCCTTTCTTTTCTAATAATTAGTAGTACTGGTTTGTAAGTGTAGAAAAAAAAGGACATGCAGTAGGGAAAAAATGTCCATCCCTAAACTAAACAATAGAGGCACAGGCCAGAGGTTTTTTCGAATGGCACGAAGATCGGTCGTAAGTCTTTTACGATGCTTGGTAGTGTGGGTGAGGGTTTGTTAGTAGGTGCTTTATACAGAATAGGGTTCAAACCTTGATGAAACATGCTACCTTGGACCCAAAACAACCTTAAAAACGTATTACGGCACAATTAGAAAAAATGGATCAATTAAGAAAAATCACCGTATTCGTCTTCCCTATCAAGCAAGGTAACCTTGTTTGCTAAACGTGGAAGAAGAAAGAAAAGGGCCAGCAGGCTTTGCTTCCTGCACCATCTCTGGAAACCACGTTTGGCCACGTAGCACTACACCGTGACCAGAAGCCAATCGCCATGTCACCAAATGCAATAAAGATGAGATCATTCAGCCCAGGCTGCCGCTCATGACGCGGTCAGGACAGTTTGCGTGTGATCTCGCAGCCGGCGTGGCAGTGCCAGGCTAACCACACAAGGCCCTGTTCCTCTCGTTCTGTCCCCTACAGCCCCATAGAACTCATCTACTGTAGCGTGATCCTCGGCTCCGTTCCCTGCCAAACCATCAAGCCCGACCATGGGAGCATATGGGAGCTATTAGAGGCTTGCTGGGTCTGGCCTGCTTTCTTCTACAGTCATCCATTCTGTTTTACCCCCTCCGTCGCCCCTCTTCCCTCAGACCCAAGCACTGGTTTTGTCCCTTCAACAACAGCATGGCTTTAAGCTTTTAGTTCACGTCAGTGCATCTGCTTCAGCGTATTCTCTTACACGCGGTCAGAAGTAACGACTGTAATGACTTAACACGTTTAGTTCGGTGATCTGAACACGCACGTGATCCTTTGGAATTCCTGTGTAATCCAAGACACCCGTTTGCGATTGAGCGTCTTTAGCGATGCGCTGCTAAATTCAGCAGGATTTAGACCTCTATTAGGGGTACACTCGATTCCCAAGCATGGCCGAATACGAAGCAAAATCAGGCGCCTGGTGGAAAATCTGACCAGTAAACAAACATCTCGGGTCTGATTACACACTTGCGCGGATGTTCGCAAACCTGGGAGCCCCGGACCGTCGCTAGTCAGAAACGGTTATGACCCAGAACGGTCATTTTCTAAGTGAGATTTGCACGTTTGGAGCGATTTACAGTTAATACAAGCTCACTATCAAAGCAATTGTGGGTTAACGGTCTGGCCTAGAGACCCAACAGTGGGACAGTGGTGAGATTTGAACCCTGGACCTTCTGGTCCTTAGGCCAGTGCTTTATGGGTGACAAAGAGAAGGGAATAAAAATCATTGATCAGAGTGTTACGGACAATAATCGGACGTACAAATCATTCACGTACTGCATGTCGGAGTCTCTTGCAAAGTGTTCCGACGTTTAACGCTCAACTCCAGGGTTGCCAGATCCCACCTGGTCTTTTCTTGCAAGCCCTCCAAGCATCGTCGCCTCTCTTTAATCCGATTTCTAGAGCGGAGCGTGCTGCATTCCTGTTTGTTTAAATAATCGGATTATTAAGAGCGTGTAATACGCGCTCCCTGTTTCTAAACAGCAGCTTCGTGTGCAGTCTGGCATAAAATAACGTTTGTAAGTTTGTATTATTACACGCAGATTATTTATTATTAAACGCTCTTATATAACGTTAGGCCGTAGGCATGTACGGCCCTCGCGCCCTCTTCCCCCATTTGGGCATGAAAACAGGAAATAGTTGTGAGGAGTTTCTCTGAACTCCTGCATCACCGCATTGTTCCACGTCTTCCTGTGCTTTGTTGGAGAGCCCCCTATAATCGGCGTACGCACACACTCGATATTAATCACCAAACTATTTACTCAGACTGACTCACGGGCCAGAGAAGTGACACCCAGAAGAGGGCTGGGGGTCAGACCAGGGTTTAAGGTTTAAAGCTTAGCAGTCCGAACTTACATTCGTACAAATTCAAACAAATCAATGTATACATATTTGATATTTTTTACAACGGAGCGTTGCCTCAAAGCAGCTTTACAACATGATATGATCTTAAAAGGCCAATCCCAAACTGAGCAAGCCTGGGGGCGACAGTGGCAGGGTAAAACTCCCTAAATAAAGTGAAAAGCAAAGTAAAGCAGTGAGAATTTCGATCAGTTGCAGTACAGCACTTATGTGGTTTTTTTTTTTAATGGATCGAATTGAAACATAGATGAAGAATGTTGTTCCATCAGCTCCGTATTTTCTTTCGGATTTTCTTCAAGACGTCGTTCGCCGCTGCTTGAGCTCGCCGTCTTTCATTAAACACCACCCACGGCTGATCGGAGCTTCGTTCCTGGATCTGTTAAGTCCAGCTTAATGTAAACATTAAAGGCTGTAGCCTTTAATATCCGAATCCTCTAAACGAGAGTCTTCTGTTTTATCAGCTTGCTGAATTCGATCCCATTTTAATCGCTGAATAGAAATAAACTCATTTTAATGAAGTAAAACGTAATCGTAACGTAATTCCCTCCCTCTCTCTCTTGCTGTCTTTCTGTCTCCGTCTCTTTCTGTCTCCGTCTCTTTCTCTTTCTGTCTCCGTCTCTTTCTCTTTCTGTCTCCGTCTCTTTCTCTTTCTGT